>PVIH01004770.1:0-52709 GCA_004025045.1 Sigmodon hispidus | reverse complement strand
GTTATTTCTTTTTCAGCTCTTTTATCTTTAGCGTATAGAAGGACTACTGATTTCTTTGAATTTATCTTGTATCCTGCTACATTGCTGAAGGTGTTTATCAGTTGTAGCAGTTCTTTGGAAGAATTTTGTGGGTCACTTATGTATACAATCATATCTTCTACAAATAGAGATAGCTTCACTTCTTCTTTTCCAATTTGTATGCCCTTAATCTCTTTTCGTTCCCTTATTGCTTTAGCTAAAACTTCGAGTACTAAATTGAATAGATACAGGGAGAGAGGGCATCCTTGTCTAGTTCCTGACTTTAGTGGGATTGCTTTGAGTTTTTCTCCATTAAGTTTGATACCGGCTGTCGGCTTCTTGTAAATCATCTTAATTATATTTAGGTATTCTCCCTGTATTCCTGATCTCTACAGGGCTTTAATCATAAAGGAGTGTTGGATTTTGTCAAAGGCTTTTTCAGCATCTAAGGATATGATCATGTGGTTTTGTTCCTTTAATTTATTTATATGATGGATAACATTTACAGTTTTTTGTATGTTAAACCAGCCCTGCATTTGGAAAAAAGATAGTATATTTAACAAATGGTGTTGGCATAACTGGAAGAAAGTGTGTAGAAAAATGCAAATAGATCCGAGCCTGTCACCCTGCACAAAACTCAAATCCAAGTGGATCGAAGACCACAACTTAACCCCAACCACTTTGAACTTGATAGAAAAGAAAGTGGGAAATACACTTCTACAAATTGGCACAGGCCACCACTTCCTAAATATAACACCAGTGGAACAGGCACTAAGACCAACAATCAATAAGTGGGATCTCCTGAAGCTGGGAAGCTTCTGCAAAGCCAAGGACACTGTCAATAGGACAAAACGCCAGCCTATAGAATGGGAAAAGATTTTCACCAACCCTACAAGTGATAGAGGACTGATCTCTAAGGTATATAAAGAGCTCAAGAATTTAGAGCCCAAAATCTTGAATAACCCTATCAAAAAATGGGGTTCAGATCTAAAAAGGGAATTCTCAGCAGAGGAACTACGAATGGCTGAAAGGCACCTGAAAATGTGCTCTTCATCTTTAGCCATCAGAGAAATGCAAATCAAAACAACTTTGAGATACCACCTCACATCTGTTAGATTGGCTAAGATAAAAGGCACAGATGACAGCCTATGTTGGAGAGGATGCGGAGCAAGGGGAACACTCTTCCATTGTTAGTGGGAGAGTAAGCTTGTTCAGCCACTTTGGAATGCAATATGGAGGTTTCTCAGAAAATTGAGAATCAATCTCCCCAAGGACTCAGCAATACCACTTCTGGGCGTATACCCTAAAGAGGCACATTCACACTCCAAAGGTATTAGCTCTACTATGTTCATAGCAGCATTATTTGTAATAGCAAGAACCTGGAAACAACCTAGATGTCCCTCAACTGAAGAATGGATTAACAAACTGTGGTATATCTACACAATGGAATACTACTCAACAGTAAGAAAAAATGATATCCTAAAATTTGCAGGCAAATGGATGGATTTGGAGAATATCCTCCTGAGTGAAGTATCACAAACTCAGAGAGATAAGCAGGGGATGTACTCACTCACTAGTGGTCTCTAAACAAACAAACAAGAAAAAAAGCCAAACATGCCCAATCGGCAAACCGCAACCACTGAACAGCTTGGGATCAGAAACACCCTGGACTGACCCTTCAAACCCCACTCCAATTATAGGAACACCAGACTCACTCTTGAGGGAGGTGGGACAAAACTGGATTTGGCCAGAAGTGCAGACTGATCAAAGCATTATGGGGTCAGTGGGACCATAGGACTGTCTGCTCCCTGCCCAGGGAGGGGATGGGGAGTTGCACAGAAGAAAAATGACCTGATGTGGTGGGACGGGGAAGGGACCTTGAATAAGGATATACAGGGATGGAAAGAAAAATTCAGAGAGAAAGCTGAACACAAAGTAAATATATGTGTAGCAATCTTATTTGCATTACCACCCTTGACAAGCCGTGCTTATGATTCTTATCCTCTTTATAGTTATTGTTAACTCTTCTGCATTTTAAATTCTTTTTACTTTTTTTTTGATAAATACAAAATAAAGAAGGAATAAATAAATAAATAAATAAATAAATAAATAAATAAATAAATAAAATAAAAGTGCTGATTCCACTGCTAGAAGCCCCACAAGCAGATCAAGCTTCCCAACTGTCAAACAAATGCACATTGGCTAAATTAAGAGAACCTAAAATTTCCATTAAGTTACTCACAGAGTAACCTCTCTCTTTAACCAACTGTTAAGTTATAAAATTAACAAAGAAATCAACTTTACTATATAGTAGTGACAAATTGAAAAAAGATTTTTGAATTATTTCCTTTCACAATACTCACCTATACTAAACAAATAAAATAACTGAGAAAAAATATTAAAAGATGAAAAGATATCTTATAATCAGAGATAAGAATAATCAATGTTGAGAAAATGGCCCTCCTACCAAAGTCAATATTCAGATTTAATGCAATTCCAATTAAAATTTTAGAGCCACTTTACATGGACATAGAAAAAAAGAATCTTTAAAATCTACATTGAAACAAAAAAGGCCCCAAATAGCTAAAGAAATTCTGAACTAAATGGGTAATGTAATAATCTTAAATTCTAGTATCAACTTCTAGTAAAGATTATAGCACTAAAATCTGTCAAGAGCCATTGTTATGAGTATTGTAGACCAGGATGCAAATACAGCATATATCAATAGATAATTCAGATTTCAACCTACCAGAAAAATGGTTCTCTGATGAGGTAGCCTGTTCAAGCAATGCTTGCCAGCCACTGACTCTGAATACTCTCATTTCCCTCTGTAGTTATTTTTGTGCAATAACAGCTATATCACCATTACCATGCATTTTCATAAAATGTGCATATATAATCTCATAACTGCATCTCAATTTTATGGGCTCAAATATCTGTGAATGGTCAGGAAGATGGCTTCTCATTAGACATATAATTTTGATATATAGAAAATATATATGAATGAGTTCATAGCTAGATCTATTGTCTCATGTGACTGTAGACACTTAAAGCTTGCTTTGATCTTTTTACTTAGGCTAACAAAATTAGCACTCTCCTCAGTCTAACAAACTGCATACATTTATCTTATTTTTGCCTCAGACCAAGTTCAAACTAAATTAAAGGTCTGTGTAAAGAGATCATAAGTTTAAAATTCTACAGATATTCACAAGGTCAGAGTTGCAGATATCTAAACAAGTTTACACAAAGCACCCTGAGAAAACCATGGCAATTGTTTACTTGCCAAGTCTGCTGACAATAAAATTATGTCTCAAATTTTGTTTCACTAAGCATGATTTCTCCCATGTGCTGGGTAATTCCCTCCCACCACACACACACACACACACACACACACACACACACACACACACACTCCACAGGAAATCTTGTGAGTGAATTTAGTTACAGAGTAAAAATTCTTGGTTTCCACAACCTAATAACTTCTTTATTCCCTAAGACATACATTAAAAGCCAGCTCTCTGCAATAATTCCCCATTTGCCAGAACACATGGTCAGTAAAGAAATCTTTCAAATAGTCACATTGGGACCTGCAGGAATAAAGGAATGTCCAAGCTCTGTAACTTTTTGATTAACAGAGAGTTTCTTTTGTTTTGTGTGTATATATAAGCTGAAATACTTTGCAACAGGAGAAGAGGAAGGTGAATAAGAAATGCTCACAACAAAGCAAGGATTGAGAGTTTTTTTCACCCTTGGAGCCTTATGCTGGCTGTAGTCTTCTCTTTGAACCCAGAGAGAACATTGAGGTTGGCCTTTCATACCACTCAAAGAAAAGCAGCATGATAATAGCACAAAAAATACCTGATAATACAGATCAAGATACTAGAAAAAGGGACCCAGGTATGAATCTATGCAACAACAGACACCTGATATCTGACAAAATGCCAAAAATTACATTGGAGAAAAGATGGCCTCTTCTACTTTTCTACAAATGGTGCTGAGAAACCCAGGTTTTAATATGTAGAAGAATAACACTAGACATTCAACAACCAGTGCACAAAATTCAACTCTAAATGTGATAGCCAAAGACCCTCAATCCAAGAACTAATACTCTGGAAGTGATAGAAGAAAATTCTTCAGCCTACAGATAAAGGTAAGTATACTTGGGACAGAACTCAAATGTCATGGAAAAAAATAGCCAACAATTGTCAAATGAGATTTCAGTAAACTACAAAAAGTCTTCACACAACAATGGAACCTCTCAAATAAGAAAATAGATAACTTACAGACAGAAAGAAAATCTTGCCAGCTATTCATGGAAAAGCATATATGCAAACTTATAAATTTAAAAATCCAATTACAATTGATCTAAGAAAATTAAAAAAAATCTACACCAAAGAAATATAAACAACTTTCAAACACTAAAACTATGTTTATTAACCTTAGCTACTAGGCTAAAGTTGATTAAAACTAACTTAAGGTGCTATTTCACCCCAGTAAAAATAACTGTCATCAAGAATTTAATACTATGCAAGCTGCCAATGGAAGGGAGAAATTAAACAGTCCTACCTAGCTGCAGCACCTATGAACCATGACAATTACCAGCATGACAAGATAAGCATACAAGGGTAATAAGTAGCACTTTCATGTCAGTGGTGTTCAGCATTTCTTTAATTGGATTAAAGGCCTACTCAACAGAAGGGAAATCATGCATACTGCTGAAAACCTATCCAGTTTCTTCAGGCTAGTAATAAGAATATGGACCTTAGGAAAAAAAAATTACTATCATTGTTTTGCTAAAGTAGCACAATTCCTCACTATATTCTAATTTTAAACTTATACTCATAGATAAAAGGAGCTACTACTCTACCACAATGAAGCTTGTCTTTATCAAAAATGGAGAACAGCACTGAAAGCTATAACAAAACACAGTACAAAAATCAACAGACGGTGAAAAAGCTGAGCCCTAAAGGATTCACCTTAACTACTGCATTTATGAATCCATGACTCAGGGAAGATCACAAAATAGGAGGTGGAAGGATTAAAAAAGTCAAAATACCAGAATGATATTGTAAACTGTTGTAAAATAGTTCTCCCTAGAAATGGCTGAATAAACAAAACCTAAACAATTATGACATCAATAGCCATGCTAACACAAATGTGGAAAAAATCTCATGGTACCTCACCTCGACATGTATTGACATATATAATTAATAACTTCTGAGAAATAAAAAATATTTTTTCACAGAGAGTAGCTCTTTATTGGCTGTCCAAAGCAAAGTAGCTAATCTTGAGACAACATATACACCACCAACAAAAAAATGAATTAAGTAGTTTATATATGGAAATACTCAACAGTAACCAAAGTAAAAGAAGATATCAACTTCAGCATTAGAGGAACGTGGGAGAGGTTTGTGTGAGAGTCAACAGGAGGCAGTGGAGGTAGGAAAGAGAGAATGGAAAATGCTATATTTCTCCATAAATAGCATAGTAGCTTTAGGGAAAGTATAGATATTACAGTTAGTGAGAATGTAATATAGTACCTGTCACTTTGAAAATCATTGTTGTAGCTTATCAAAAATCTATATATTGAAAGTGTCATTTGATCCAGCCATATCACATCTGAGCATGGACCCTCAAAGGACCTACATCTTATCACATAGGTACTTTTATGTCTGAGCTCATTGCTGAGTGATTTACAGTAACTATACAGCTATGTCAGTCTATATATGCATAGGCTGGCATCTGTGATCTCTTAGTGTCTGTCTAGGACCTTGTCACCTTCATAGTTTCCATTGAGAAGTCAGGTGTTATTCCCTTCAACTGGTAAAAAGCTAGTGAAAATGTATTTATGCTTACTGGGACTTTATTCACCAGTCAGGAATAATTTTCAAGTAAAAGGATGAAACTAGAAAATATTGTAGTGAGTTTGGTAACCCCAGGCCCAGAATAACAGGCACTGATTATATTATCTTATATGGGAATCCTAGCTTATTGTTACCACAGAGAATCACTACTATTCATTATTAGGTAAAATGTTCTTGCTTTGACCATGATCACCAAGTTTTAATTACTAATTAAAAAAAAAAGAAAAGCAGAAACAAATATACATTTCTTTCAGCCTCATCACACAATTTATTTCTTGGAATTCAAGGTAATGACTCTAATAATAAGGTAGGATGATGTGAAAGGCTCTGTGCAAAATATAAAACACTACACATGTCATTTTTACTTTGAAAGAGGAACTAAATCATTGTTTAGGATTCAAACTCAAACAGTGGTGAGCATATCACCTTATGCTCACCTTTGGTGAGTGAGATAAAAGGCCTTGTTTTTCATGTAGAATATGTGACTCCTGTTGTAATGCATCTTTCTCAGTGCAGCATGAGTGTCTAAGTTTGCTTATGCCTTTCAAAACTGCATTTATGTGAACAGTAAAGAATCATTTTTACTTTTATTTTTTATTTTTATTAAATTTAAAAAGTTTTCCTAGACTTTTCACTACTCCCCCCTACCCTCTCCTATCCTCTTTCTGCCTCCCCCTACTCTATCCCCGCATCCATTCCCTAGGGAGGGCAGGAAATCCCAAAGTGAGTTTGTTCAGTCTGGGATATCCAGTTGAGGTAAGTCTGAGTCCCTCCCCTAAGTAACAAAGCTGAGTAAGGTGTTCCTCTTTAGGGAATGGGCTCTGAGATGTCAGTTCATGCACTAGGAATAAACTCTGGCCCTACTGCAAGAGGCTCTGCAAACTGCTCATGCCATTTGACTGTCTTCTACATTGAGAATGTTTAGCTTCTTTCCATGAAAGTTCCTCAGCTGTCATTTCAGAATTAGTGAGCTCCCACTAACTAAGGTCAGCCATCTCTGTGGTTCTCCTCCTCATAATCCTGATCCCTTTGCTCATATATTCTCTCTTCAACTGCACCAGAAGCTAGATCTGGTGCTTAGCTATGAATCTTTGCTTCTGTCTCCATCCATTGATGGATGAAGGCTCTATAATGTCAGTTAAGGTGGTCATTCATTTGATTATAGGGGAAGTCATGTTTAGGCACCCTCTCCACTATTGCTTGAAGTCCTAGCTGGGGACAACCTATGTGTTCTTGGAGGTTTCCTTAGTACCAGGTTTCTTTCTAACCCTACAATGGCTCCCTCTATCAAGATATCTATTTCTTTGTTCCACTTTTCTGTTGTTTTCCCATTCAACCATCTCCTCTCATGATTTCTTCTAACCTCCCTTTGCTAGCTCCTCATATGATCTCAATTTGCTCAAGAGATTTTCTGTATTTCCGTGGATGTCTCTCTTAAGTTCTTCCTGTTACCTAGCTGCTTAGGGATTATGGAGTATAGCCTGATTATATTTTGCTTTGTGTCTAAAATTCACGTAAGAGTTAGTACATACCATGTTTATGTTTCTGAGTCTATGTTACCTCACTAAGGATCATACTCAAGTAAGGAAATTTTTTAATCAATGTGAATCTTTTAAAAATGTTAATGCTTATTTATACTTCCTATTCAATAAAATAGAATAAATACAGTGATACCAATATCAATACTAACTGAGCATTAATAAGTCTCTGATGGACATGTATGGTGGTGCATGTCTTTATTCAAAGAATTTGGGAAGCAGAGACAGGAAGATCTCTGTGATTTGGAAGCCAACATGGTTTACTAAAGAAGTTCCAGGATTTCCAGGGCTTTGAAAAAAAACTGTCTGAAAAAAATCACAAACAAACAAAAAGTTTTATGAAATGTCTGGTAAGATGGCTCAGTGGTTAAGAGGACGGGCTGCTTCCAGAGAACTTGTTTCTAATTCTCAGCATTTACATGGCATGTAAGACCTGTCTGTAACTCTACCTACCTCCAAAGGATTCAATAT
This sequence comes from Sigmodon hispidus, assembly GCA_004025045.1. NCBI lineage: Eukaryota > Metazoa > Chordata > Mammalia > Rodentia > Cricetidae > Sigmodon > Sigmodon hispidus. Next base: position 44,818 of record PVIH01004770.1, on the reverse strand, counting down.
CCTTACAAAGACATACATTCAGACAAGACATCAATGCACATATAATAAAAATAAGCAAAGCAAATTTAAACTAGTAATGACAGACATATTGACATATACCTTTAATCATAGCATTCTGGAGGCTGAGACAGGTGTATATCTAAAGTTCAAACACATGCTAGTCCATAATGGTGAGAACCAGTGTCAAAAAAGTATCCGGTAAACTTTCATGAGACTTACAATTTTTCTCTTTTTATAAACTCTATGAATATTTACTAAAATAATAATTATTACTAAATAATACCTTGTATCCTCATCGTAATTAATCAAAGACCTAAAATCTCAAATTTTATTTTCTGATTACCATAGCATAATCTAGGATAGAGCTAATGTAATTTTAATCAGTAATACATAAATTCTCTAGGTTAGTTAAATATGTAGTTTTGTCCTAAATTTGATGGGTTATTTTTCACATTCTTATAATGAGCAATATTTTGAGATGCTTATTTGAATACTAGTTACATGAATTATATTTTAAGGTTCAGTGCTGTTTAAAATTTGTATATAATATCAGTCCCTAAAGGGAATTACTAGAATGTAGTAATAGTGGGTGTGTTTCAAGTGTGCAAATATCTGATTATTATTAAGTTAAACTCGTTGATAGGTATACACAAAGTTAACCGTATATCTCTCATTCAACTGTCAGAATAAAAAAAAATATTCTTTAGGTTTTGAACTTAGCAAACACATGGATCTTCACAGCTGCTAGTCTAGCAGCTATGGAAATACAATTGTGCAAATTAGATATGTGTTCCCTGAAGAGTCCTAATAGGATGATTGACCTATATACAGCTTAATTTGTTCTCATGCTTCCTCTTTATTGTTTTCCAGCTGCACAAGAAATTAAAACTTGTTAAATTATATTGCTCCCCAGTCATATATCAAAGGTGCTTTGTCATTTGATGTAAAAAATGATCAGCTGCTTTTTAATAATATTTTCTAAAATAATTTAACCATGTGCTGGAATATAGAACAGTTTCAAATTATCCAAGCCCAAAAGGATTATTTATTTTTAAATAAAAACATCACTTATAATATTATTTCAATGAGTTTTAAACATGTGTCTTTCAGATATTAGAAATTCTGAGTTAAAATGCTTCCTAACATTTTCAATTCTTTATATATAATGGCTCCTTTATTTTAATTGACAATATAGTCTTCTCTCATACACTACATCCTGACCACAGTTTTTTCTCCTTCCACTCCTCTGAGGTACTTCCCAATTACCTCTCCCCCAAATCTGCCCTCTTCCATATTCCATCGGAAATGCACAGGCCTTGAAGAGACAACAATCCAACATGACAGAAGAAGATTCATCTAGAAAGATGAAAGTGTCATACTGAGGATGGACAATGCAACCTAATAGGAGCAGAAGAGGTGAAAAACAGGCAACAGAATTAGAAAAACACCTTCTCACACTCATAGAAGTCCCGCAAAAATAGCCCAAGCTATCAGCCTATATATGTAGAGAGAGAGAGAGAGAGACAGAGACAGAGAGACAGAAAGAGAGAAGGGACAGAGGGAGGGAGGGGAGAATAGTGCACACTCATGTAGTCTCACTCATGTAGTCTCTGTCTTCAGCTTTTTAGAGTCCTGCTTAGTTCCTTCAGGGACCATGTTCTCCCTGTGTTCTTTATTCCCTGGCATTCCTATTATCACTTTTTTTTTTCTCTAAAACTCTAAGAAGAGGGACTCCATGGAGCCCTCCAAGTTAGATTCTCAACATAATGTTTGGCTGTGGATCACTAAACCTACTTACATCTGTCATGGGAAGTATCTTTTGATGATGACTAGCCAAAGCACAGATCTATTAAAAAACACAGAATGTTTTTAGAATTTATTCCATTTTTAAGTCTCTTTTTGATCACAATAGCAAATGACCATAACCTCTTGCCTATTGTCCAACACTTTAGCTTCTACCCTGAGGTCAAAGAGAATTAATACTACAGATATTTGAGGTTTTGTGACACATTGACTAGGAAGAATTGTTCTAGATATCTAGCAAATCATTTCCTTGTTGCTGACCTCAACATTGGAATTCTCATTGTTCAAATTATGAAAGACTTTGGGATATAATTCACCTCTAACAATCAGCCACATTATTTCTATATGTAGGAGGTTTAGATGCAAAAAGGGATTTTTTTACTAACTTGTCATTATCCCCAATTGCACATCTTATTTATTTTCTTCAAAACTTTTTGAAATTGACCAAAATCAAAACAATTACAAAAAATTCTTGTTGCATACTTTTCACTTGTAATTCTAGAACTGTAAATAATGTTGAATTGTCTAAGCTCCTATTCAAAAGGGTGAATTAATTCTTACAAGGCCTAGACATTTGCCAGTAAGTATGTGGTCTCATTGTGGCTCCTTATAACAAACATAATGAAGAAAAAGCATGATTGAATAAGAAATGTACTTCATTGTGCCAGGTATTTAAAAAATTGAGTCACAGTTGTAGGTAGTGTTTAGGCATCATTCTTGCTAGAATAAATATGTCACTTGAGACAGGTTTTTAGAGTAAAAATTCTGAAGCCTCCGTTCTCATATTTTCTCTCTGCTTTGTTCTTATAAATCTGTATTTGAACTGTCAGTGTCTACTTTCTGCAGCACCATTCTCTCCTTCCCAATTATGATAAAATTTGATCCAACTAGAATAAGTAAATTACTTCTTTTCTAAGTTTCCTTAGTTATTGAATTTTATTATAGCCACAGAATGATAAGTGATGTAGATGGTGGTACCAGACAGTGGATTGTTGAAAAATATATGATCATGTTGATTTTTTGTTCATTTGTTTTGGTGTTTTTGTTGTTATTTTTTAGAAATGTTTTATGAGAAAGACATTGAAAATTAAGACTTGAAAATTAATTGAATGATTTAAGAAGAATGAAAATGGTCATTCTAGTATATCACCAGAAGACAATAGCCCTGAGAGCAACATGGCTGTTTTAGAACAGTGGTTCTCAGTCTTCCTAATGCTGTGTCCATTGAATACAGTTCCATATGTAATAGTCACCTACAGCCAGAACATTAATTTTATTGCTACTACATAACTGTAATTGTGCTACTATTATGAATTTTAATGTAAATTTCTGATATTTGGGATAACTGATCTATGATCACTGTGAGTCATTAAACCCACAAAAGCATCGTAAACCAGAGGTTAAGAAGTACTCTTTTAGAGGTTAACAACAACAGCAGTAACTGGACTAGAGGTCATTCTTGTGATAGTTTGGCAAAGAATTTAGCTGCTTTATGCTTGTGTGCTAACAACCTGCCTGAGGCTAATTATAATATACTTATGCAAAAACAATGAAGAAAAAGGAGAGCATAAATTTGAAGGAGCAGGATAAAGTATATGGCAAGATTTGGAGGAAAGAAAGGGAACAAAGAGATGCAATGATATTCTCAAAAATTTAAAAAAAAAAGTTAAAGCAAATTTTCTAGATGGAGGTATTTTTACCACACCATATTTAATTTGTGGTGTGGTTGTTATTAATAATTTTAATCAGGTCTATAATGAAAAAGAACAAATAAAGTATAGGGAAATACAACCTATACAGTTTAAAAAGTAAAAGAACACCACTAAACTTAATTCTGCTCTAAAGATTTGTTCTGAATAAGATAAGGAGATCAGGGCTATTAAGAAGGAGCTTCATTCTCTCCAGTGAACAAAACAAAAATACCTTCCAGCAAAACTCCACCCATCATGGATTCCAACTTGTAAAAAGAGAAGGCTTAAAGAGTACTAGACAGCAACAGAAAACAAAAGCTTTTGCTAATGTTCAAAGAGCTGAGGGTCCATCACAGGCTACAAGATAATGTCATCTACATGGTGCTGGCCTGAGTGGCATGCAAAAATGAAATAGTGTAAAGGGGTTGTATAGTTTTTCCCTACAATTTTAGACCGCCACTGAGGTCACACAACACGTGGCAGGGCAGTCCCTGTGTGAAAAAATTTAGAGTCCTTTACATAAACCTATTTAAGTGAAGCCTGTATTTCTGCTATTAAAGTGAAGCCTAAGATACTGGAGATGTCAGACTCATGAAATATGTGCCAAAAGAGGTACATGCAAGGAGTGGAACTAGCTTAAGAAACTGATGTTGCAGGCAAAAACCTGGAGGTGTGGAGCTGTAGTTGAAAGATTTTGGCCCAGCCTAGGCAACAAGTTCTGACCCACAGTCCCTTAGTCCCAAAGAATCACATGCAGGCTTTTATTAAATTACAAGCTGTTTGGTCTATTGCTTAGGCTTATTCCTTGCTAGCTCTTATACTTTAAGTTAACCCATATTTTATTTATGTTTAGCCACTTTGCTTGGTACCTTTTTGTTCAATATGGCATTTTTATCCCATGTTGCCATCTGTCACTCTGCTCTTTGTCGTCCCAAAATTCTCCTAGTCTGGTTGTCCTCACCTATATTTTCTGTCTACTTTCTGTTGACCAATCAACATTTTGTTAAACCATTATTTACAGTGACAAATATTTACAGTGTGCAAAAGCATAATCCCACAGTATGGAGCCATCGGAGTCCTATAAATTTCTAGACCCTGGACATAGATGGAGCTACTGGATTTGGATTTTTTTCCCAGATAAGTTTCAGTTTTGATTACACCATTATTTTCACTATGCCTACATGTCTTCATTTTGAAATAGTAATGTATATTCTGTGTCATTACAGGTTGGATTCATGAAAAAAAAATTCCTAAGAGAAGCTATATCTTTCTGTTAACAAAAAATCCTGGGAGTACTCTGTCTGGAGAGATTGATGGACTCATAGACATTTAAATACTGTTGAGACTGTATTCAATTTGGTGAGCATTCTAATTGCTATCATAGAACTTTCATCCAGCAACTGATGAAATTAGATGCAGAGATCCACAGCTAAGCACTGCATCAAGTTTTTAGTCCAGCTAAAGAGAGAACCTGATTATGTGTGTATACATGAATGTTTCATGGTGCTTGGTTCATGGAAATTAACTGGAATATATTTATCTATCATATACATAATGGGGATCAAACACAACTCATCAAGCTTGATGACAGATATCTTAACATACCCCTTCCTTTTATTTTCTTTAAAGTTTACTTTGAAAGCATTTATTCTAAGACAGTATTGTTGAGTTGACTTCTTTCAACATTTTCCTTCTCACCCTAGTAACAAATATCATTGCAAGTAAATATTGCAGCAAAACGTTGGTGTAGCTGTTGAGGAAGAGGAACTTGTCCTTATTATTAGTGGGATTACAAAATGTTGATAACCAAATAGCAACTGGCAGCCTGAGAATGAAGCATAGATTTCAGATCTGCCACCATAAGAATGAAAGTGAATGGGAGGTAGAGTGAGATTTTGAATGGTCAAAACCTGTCCTCAGTAGTATATTTCCTCCAACAAGACTTTATCTCTTAAATTTTCCCCAAACTACACCATTGATTAGAAATTATGTACCAAAATGCCTGAGACTACTACGAATATTTCTCATTTACATAGTTAGAAATTAACTGCGTTAATCTTAACAATAAATGTCTCTCTTTCAGAACAAGCCTTAATTAAAACTATAATATTTCTATTACTATTTTCCTTTCAAACATCAAGAATATACCCAATTGTTATTTTGCTAATGAGTATGTTGTAACATTATCCTCTAAATGTTTTTGGCTTTACCCATATCCTTGCTTTCCCTTAACCACATTCAGAAAAGCTTCCTTTTGAGTTTGTGGAGCAGTCAGTGAACAGATGCATATGTGATAAAAGAACTGAGACTAAGAGATTAGGTACTCAGTTCCAAATGGGCCATTCATATTAACACCACTCCCATCAAAGTCACAAACACTGAATAATAATTAGATAGAATATAATAACTGGAAGATATCTATGAAATATTATCTTCTATATATAGCATCGCTATCAAAACCATGCACTCACAGTGGCTTATATTACTTTTAAAAGGCCTACATAAGATCAAATCAGCTGGGGAGCTAGTAGTAATTGGTATTAGCTGGTGAAGGGTGGCTAATTTTTTTTTAATGGAAACCATGGAGTTGGCTTGACCCAGATGACTTGAAATGCATGTGATATATGTTTTTCAGATTAAAGTCCATGGTTCTTGGGCCACAATATGCCTTCCAGTTCCTGAGAGACAGAGACATTTCCTCAGACAGTAAAATGTTCAGGCTGCTTTGCCTTTTTCTGTATTCTTCTTTAGTAGTTAAAGAAACATAAGAACTTTAGAGAATAATAGATATTAGACATCAATCTTGTATACCATGTACACCTTGAAAGCTTCATGATATCCTGGAAATTACAACTGTATTGATAATGGCAATTGGCATTGTATTTTGTTTCTGATAAAGGTAAAAAAAATGTCTGATAGTTCTCAATAAAATTGTCATAGCCCCAGTTGTTCTGTGGTCCCTCTAACCTATTCTCATTTAATTCCTCACCGCTGCATTATGTGACCATGTCCCAGTAAGTAAGTGCAGTTTCTTTTAACGGATGTGATTTTCAATGGATTAAGTATTCTTTCTTGTATGGCCCCCACACATGCACATATGGGCATCATTAACTGGATATAATGAGTTTTCAAAAGCAGGAAAAATATGATGTTGGGAAAGGAAATAGTAGGAGACATATGAGTAGTAGGATTATGCTGGTAATGTAAATATTTGTGCTGACTATGGATTTAATAAAAGCTGATTGGTGAAAGGCAAACAGGAAGTGGGAATGGGGATACCAAGCAAAGAAACCTCAGGAACATCTCAGAACAGACACAGATGCCAGACACAGATGCCAGATTCACCAGAGTTGCTAGGATATGCAGAGGAAATGCTGCTCTGAGGAAAGGTATGGAGCCACATGTCTGAACAAAATGGGTTAGATTGAGAGCGAGTGCTGGCAAATTATTTGTCTGGGACCTATGTCAATCAGTGTAAAATTGATGTAAGCATTTGTGTGATTCTGTGACTCTGTGGGTCTGTAGAACTAAACCTCTAGGCTAGGCCCAGAAAGTCTGGGCCAGAACCATTTACAACACATGTGCTTGGAGTTTGAGCAGGGAAATGAGTGGTCTATATGGCAACATTTCATTGTACATATGTATAAAATTCCCAAAATAATTTAAAAAAACATTTTCTGGGAGAATCTGGTATAGAAGCATTATAGTGTGGTGTACAAGATAATACAGAATGCCTTGAAAGTAGGAAAACATCTCTGAACTTGCAAGTTTTTACTAAGGCTAAAATTTCTATTTTGATAAGTTCCTGGTCAAGAGAGTGGCATCTAGCTAATGAAGGTCTTTTGACGAAAAAAAAAAAAAAAAAAGAATATAAAATGAGAATTCCAAAAAGACTTCACTTAACAATTCATTCAAGTGAACAAAGTCATTTGGAGTTTTTGACCATTGGTATTGATATTTGCTTAAGCCATATGTAACTGCTTCATTCAGTTATAAAATATAAGTCTAATCTATATATCAGAGTACAAAAATCTATCAATTAATTTTTAGCATTATGTTGAAAAATACACATAAGTCTGTTTGATAGATATTTAGGATTTATTAAAATATAAAATGGTGAGATATAATCATGAATACAGAACTAACAGAACAGCTCTCATCTTTCTCTTTTCTGCCCCAAAGAGGATGGACCTTGCCATCCAGCATCCAAGTGAGAATATGATCAATGCCTCCAGAGATACATGCAGTAACTTTACCAATCAAGCAGCCACAAACCACCAGGATGGTACTCTAAAGCTACTGGTGGATTAAATATCTCTACAGTCTTATTTTATTATATTAACTTTCATTTATCCAATTGCTTGCACTTATAAAGATAGAATTTATTTTTCTCAATATAAACATAATTTAACTACTAATAAGTATTTCTAGAATATTTCTAAATTTTCTTATTAATGTGTAATATTACCTGAGATTATAGAGGTAAACCACAATTACACAATTCTTCACAAACCTCAAAAAAACATTACTCAACTTCATATGGAAAAACAAAATAACTCAGGATCACTAAAGGAATTCTTTTAAATAAAAGAACTTCTGAAGACATTACCATCTCTGACAATAAACTCTAATACAAAGCTAGAGTACAAGAGCTTGCTATTGGAATAAAAACAGAGATGTTGATTAATAAAATCACATTAAAGACCATGACATTAATTCACACACTTATAAACACGTGATTTTTGACAGAAACCAAGAATGTACAAATCTTGCTGGCATAAGTGGATGGTGGCTTGTAGAAGACTGGAAATAGATTTATGTCTATTACCTTTCCCAAAACTTGAGTCCAAGTGGATGAGAAATCTCAACCTAAATTTAGTTACACTGTATCTGATATAAGAAAAACTTAGAAATAGTTTGGATATGTTGACATAGTAGAGCACTTCCTAAATATATCATCAGTAGAAACAGAGAACTATTGCAAATAAGATTTTCTAAAGCAGAGAAGCTTCTGTAAGGCAAAAGACATGGTCAAAAAAATAAAATGACAGCCTATACAATAGGAAAAGATCTTTACTAACTTTATATAAAAAATATTCAAATATTTTAGATATTATAACCCAACATAAAATACATTTATATATTTTAGAGATCAGCCCTACATGACCAAAGGCTGATCTCTAAAATACATAATGAACTAAAAAAAAAAGCTAGAAATCAACAACTGAAAACATCTAATTAGAAAATGGGGCACAGATCTAAACAGAATTAGCAATGGAAGAATATTAAATGGCCAAAAGACACTTAAAGAATTGTTTAACATCCTTATCTATCAGGGAATTTGAAATCAAAGTAACATTGAGATACCATCTTACACTTGTCAGAATGGCTAAGATCAAAAACACTAATGACAGCCAATGCTGGAGGTGATGTAGAATAAGGGGATCACCCCTCTTTGCCTGTAGGAATATAAATTTGTACCTCCAGTATGGAAGTTTCTCAGAAAACTGGCAATCATTCTACCTCATGATCCACCAATATAACTTTTTGGCATATATTCATTATACCACTAGGATATTTGCTCAACTATGCTCATAACAGCACTATTCATAATATCAAAGGCCTAGAATAAAAGAAAAACTAGATGCCTTTCAACCAAGGAATGGATTATTAAAAATCTGGTGCATTTACACAGTGGAGTACTACTTGGCAATACAAAAAAATATAACATTTGAAAAATTTCAGGAAAATGGTTTTAACTAGAAAAAAAAATGCATCTTTAGTGAGGTAACAAAGACCCAGAGAGGCAATACAGTATGTACTCACTCATAAGTGGATTTAGACATGAAGCAAATACTAATCAGACTACAATTCACAACCCCTGAGTAGCTAGGTAACGAGGAATCAAAGAGAGGGAAAGATTTATAAATTCACTCTGGAAGGAGAAATAGATAAAGAGTAAATTGGGATCATAGAAGAAAGGAGGTAAGAACAGGTCAAAAAAGAACATGAGGGAATGGTATGGTTGTTATAGAGGAAGGGAAGAGAGCAAGAATAGAGAAATAGATATATTAATAAAAAGAAACATTTTTGCCTTAGAGAGAAATCTGGGGTTAGGAAAATACTCAAAAATCCTCAAACATGACCCTAGCTAAGATACCAAGAAATAGTGTAGAGGATACCTAAACTGGTCTTCCCTTATAATCAAATTGATACACATCCTTATTGTCATTATAAAACCTTCATTCAGAAACTGATGAAAACTGATGAGATCCATAGCTAAGTATAGTGTTTAGCTCTCAGCCCAGTTGAAAAGAGGGAGGGTAGATTATAAGAACAAAGGGGTCAAGATCATGATGATGAAACACACAGAGTCAGCTGCTCCATGCTTTTAGTAGTTCAATGATTCTAAAATCACAGCTAGGGAAACCTACATGGACCAAACTTGGTCCTCTGAATGTGGATAACAGTTGTGTGGTTTGGGTAGTTTGTGAGACCTCTAAGAGTGGAACCATAATTTATTCCTTTTGCAGGAATGGGCTTTTTGGAACCAATTCTTTATAGAAGTATACCTTGCTCAGCCTTGATACAGAAATGAGGGGCTTGCTACTGTTTCAACTGGGTATTCCAGACTGTATTATCTCCTCTTGGGAGTTCTTACCCTCTCTGAGGACTGGATAGGGGCTAGGTTGAAGGAAAGATGGACAGTGACTTTGAAGAGAGGGAGGGAGGAGGAGCAGTAATTGGCATTAAAAAACCTTAAAAAGCATAATTATTTATAGGAATATTTCTTAAGCAATTAAAATTTGTTTTTTGTTCATAAATTGCTTAAGCTCTTTTTTAACCAAGCATGCAATTCCTGGTTTATAACTTATATTTCAATAAATATGAAATAATATATGCTTAATGTGCAAGATAAAATTTATATTCACCACATTTTATTATGTATTCAATAAAATATATGTACACATATAAGTGTGTATATATACATATATATATATATGTATCTTATGTACATAGTATGTAGCACATAATTTATACAATATATCAAAGCAGTGCAGATTACAAGACGTATTTAATGTCCAAATTTTCAAAAGTTCTTTATTCTAATGCATGCAGACATAAAATAAAAAATGTAATTTTTTTCAAGTGCCTATTGAGAAAACCTATAGACAAAATGGAAAAATGTAAAAAAGATTAGAACTTTAGTTTAGTTAAATCATTTAGTTAATTGACATTGCTGTTATTCTCTGTTAGTTATAAAATGGACCTAGAAGACCTAATTAGCTTTTCAAACTCATTATGTGCCATGTTTAATCTTGTATTTGTCACATTTGAATTTGTTTAAGCTTTAATAATATTCAAGTTCTTGTACTTGTAATAAAGACAACATGTGGTAGAGGATAATGAATATTTTAATCTCAGCAAGTCATGATTGCTCTAAACATTTTAAAATTTATATATGTGAACCCTTAAAATTTTTCCATTATATTTATGAGACAGGTCATTTTCAAACAGTGAAAAATAGAAACTTATTTATTTTAATGTTTATTCACCACTCATTAACTAAATGATCTCTCTGACCATTGTTTTCTCACTTTGATGAGATTAGTAAGGCTACTTTAAAAGCATTTTACCCATTGAATGTACAAACATATAGTTTATTGAATTTTTCATCATATAGTTAAAAGTAAAAAAAAATTAGTAAAATTACATTTTAAAAATATAGAAAGGCTTGATGATAACTTTTTAATCCTAATTTTGCTGCTAATTGCTTAAAGTAATACTATTCATTTTGTCTTTTAAAACTGAATTTTTACTTTTAAATTATTTTTAATTATGTTTTTGTGTATGCATTGTGTGCATGTACAGATGTCTAAGGAGGTCAGAGATTTCAGATTTCATATTACATTAGTAATTGACCATTTTGTGCTTCCTGATATCAGTGCTGGAAATTGACTGTATTTGGAGAAATTGACTTTATCTGGAGAAACACTGTCATTTTAACCACTGTGCCATGACTCTAGCCACTTGGTTGCATGTCTTTTAAACTTAAGTTTTAAGACGAACAGTTTCTTATACTCACTTGTTGTTATTGTCCAAATCTATTTATATAGCTCTAATTTTTTCACATATTTGCTTATCAATCCTTACTTCTAAAGCCAATGGGAATCAGGAAAAATAATGGTGCATTACTTAGTAAGAATTTATTCCTACTATCCAAGAATTTCAAAGACCATGTATCTTTTTTTGGACAAATTGAAAGGTTACTTGTAGTGGGATTATGTTCTGGTAAATTGTCTCTCCTACTGGTTTAATAAAAAGATGATTGTCAAGAAGGCAGACAAGAAGTTTGAGTGGGGCTATCAGATTAAGAAAACTCCTGAAACAGGAATAGCAGAGCAGACATCCCACCAGAGACACCTGCAGATGCAAAGGAAAGAAGACAACTATGCCGCTCTGAGAAAAGGTATCAAGCCACAAGGCTAAACAGATTAATTCAATTGATTGAGATAAGATAGAAGAGCTAGCTAGCAATATGTCTGAGCCATAGCTCAATCAGCATGAAAATATATAAGGCACAGGGAAAGCAGGACTGCTAAAGGGTCAGAACCTTGGGGCTAGGCTGGAAAGTTTGGGTTCTTCTGAAACAGAAAAGCTTCTGTAAGGCCAAGGACACAGTCAATAAGACAAAATGACAGCCTACAGAATGGTAAAAGGTTTTACCAACCCTTCAAGTGACAGAGGATTGATCTCTAAAATATATAGAGAACTAAACAAACTAAATCCCCAAACCCTGGATAACCAAACTAAAAAATGGGGTTCAGAACTAAAAGGGAAATTCTCAGCAGAAGAATTAAAAATGGCTGAAAGGCACATGAAAAAATGCTCAGCATCTTTAGCCATCAGAGAAATGCAAATCAAAACAACTTTGAGATACCACCTTACACCTGTCAGAATGGCTAAGATTAAAAACACAGATGACAACCTATGCTGAAGAGGATGCTGGGCAAGAGGAATTGTTGCATTGTTAGTGAGAGTGTAAGCTTGTCCAGCCAATTTGGAATGCAGTATGGTAGTTTCACAGAAAACTGGAGATCAGTCTCCCCAAGGATCCATCAATACCACTTTTAGGCATATATCCTAAAGACACACATTCATACCCTAAAACATAGCACAACTATGTTCGCAGCAGCATTATTCATAGTAGCAAGAACGTGGAAACAACCTAGATGCTTCTCAACTGAGTAATGGATTAACAATCTGTGGTACATCTACACAATGGAATACTGCTGAGCAGTAAGAAAAAATGGTGTTCTAAAATTTGCAGGCAAATGGATGGATATGGAGAATATTCTGCTGAGGGAGGTATCACAATCAATTACCTGCTAAAAACACTATAGAAATGAGACAGCAAAATTATCATTTTTTCATATTTGGTAAACATATATCTTTTCAGTGATGTGAGTGAATGTCATTTATAAATGATCCAGAAATGTAGTGGGATTATGTTACTGCATTGTCAATAATTTTCTAACCTATTGGTTTAATAAAATTGCTGATTGAACAAAGGCAGACAGGAAGTATGGGCAGAGCCACCAGACTAAAAATTTTCTGGGAATAGGAAGAACAGAACAGAAATGCAAGGAGAAGCAGAGAAAAAAATTAATGCTGTGCTCAAATCCTCAGCATCTATTTTAAGGCTGGGCATGGGTATGGTATTTAGTGACAACTATCTTTGTATTGTGATGTGAAGAAGGAAGATACATAGAACATGCCAAGCAGCCTGCTTAACCAAATGTAAAGCATCCAATACAGTAAAAAACTTATTCTAAATGTAAAACTGTCAAGAAAAATAGAAGAGACATGATATCCTCCTCTGACCTTGAAATGCATGTACATAGAGAAATGTACTTATATGCATACATCAAACACATATACAGCACACATAGAACACCATGCATAGACATACAAAAATAGAAACTAAGCATTGTAATTGAAAATTTCAAGCAACAAAAGTGAGAATTAGTTCCCCAAAATACTTTTAAAAATTTAATGTTGCTTGAGGTGTAAATGTAGAATACAACATATATACATATATTTTCCTTGAATTCTCAGTTGAAAGAACTATGTATGTTACTATGATGATTTTGTTCATAGTCACTATAGTCACTGTGAACAATTACTCATACACAAAGGCAAAATGGTAGAGTAGAATCATTTAAAAATCAAAATATGAGCTGAAATATGATGAAAATGTGAGAGATAACTGCTATCAGAAAATCTTGCATGGCCTGTGCTTTAATATCTCAATATGAATATGTATTACTAAACTGGTATCTTCTTTTTCTTTAATATACTTGAATTTCTCCAGCATTGTTTCATTTTTGTAGGTAAGAAAATAATATAAAACTATACATCATCTCAGCCTGTCCATGATGTTTGTCCCTTCTAAGAGCTCATTTTCCAAGTTTCTCTATTCATCTTTAGCATAAAGTACCTCACGAGTTAAAGATAATACATTTTAACAAAGATTAAAGAGAATTCATTTTACTAAGTATTTTATGTATTCAATCTGTAAGAGTTCAGAAACCAAAACTAAAATGGTATCATAAATCAAAGAAAGCCTACCAATTCATGGAAACTAAACATCACTCAGCTGAACCACCTCTGGGTCAAGGAAGAAATTAAGAAAGAAATCAAAGTCTTCATAGAATTTAATGAAAATGAATCCACAATGTATCCAAACTTGTGGGACACAATGAAAGCAGTCTTAAGAGGAAAATTTATAGCACTAGATGCCTATATGAAAAACCTAGAGAAATTCCACACTAGAAAACTAACAGCTCAGCTGAAAGCCTTAGAACAATTAGAAGCAAACTCACCTAGAAGGAGTAGATGTCAGGAAATAAACTTAGAGCTGAAATCAATACAATTGAAACAAAAAGAACAATACAAAAAAATCAATGAATCAAGGAGTTGGTTCTTTGAGAAAGTAAACAAGATAGAAAAGCCCTTAGCCAAACTAATCAAAAAACAGAGAGAGAGTGCCCAAGTCAAAAAATCAGAAATGAAAAGGGGGACATAACAACAGAACTCCAGGAAATCCAGAGAATTATCAGATCATATTTTGAAAGTCTATATTCCACAAAATGGAAAACCTAGAAGAAATGGAAAGCTTTCTGGACAAGTATCATTTACTAAAATTAAATGAAGAACAGATTAATTACCTAAACAGGCCTATAACCCTTAAGGAAATTGAAGCTGTCATTAAAAGTCTCCCCAAAAATAAAAGCCCATGTCCAGAAGGTTTCATTGCACAATTCTACCACACATTTGCAGTAGAATTACTGCCATTACTGCTCAAATTATTTCACACAGTAGAAACTGAAGGTATATTACCAAATTCCTTTCATGAGGCCACAATTACCCTAATACCCAAGCCACTCAAAGACCCAACAAAGAAGAAATATTACATAATTCTCATGAATAATGATGCAAAAATTCTCAACAAAATTTTGGCAATTCATATACAACAATATATAAAAAATATCATCCACCATGACCAAGTAGGCTTCATCCCAGAAATGCAGGGTTGGTTGAACATACAAAAAACTGTAAACTTTATCCATCATGTGAACAAACTAAAGGAACAAAACCACATAATCATATCCTTAGATGCTGAAAAAGCCTTTGAAAAAATCCAACAGTCCTTTAAGAGAAAGATAAGCAGGGAATGTACTCACTCATTAGTGGTCTCTAAACAAACAAACAAGAAAAAAAGCCAAGCATGCCCAAGCTGCAATCCACAACCACTGAACAGCTTGGGATCAGAAACACCCTGGACTGACCCTTCAAATCCCACTCCAACTATAGGAACACCTGACTCACTCTTGAGGGAGGGGGGACAAAACTGGATTTGCCAGGAGTGGAGACTGATATAAGCATTATTGGGTCAGTGGGACCATAGGACTGTCTGCTCCCTGCCCAGGGAGGGAATGGGGAGTTGTGGAGAAGAAAAAATGACCTGATGTGGTGGGAGGGGGAAGGAACCTTGAATGGCGATATACAGGGATGGAAAAAAAAATTCAGAGGGAAAGCTGAACTCAAAGTAAATATATGTGTAGCAATCTTATTTGCATTATCACCCTTGATAAGTCATGCTTATGATTTTTATCTTCTTTATAGTTATTGTTAACTTATTAGCATTGTAAATTCATTTTACTGTTTTTCTTGATAAATACAAAATAAATAAAGAAAAAAAATCCAACAAATAATCAATTACATCAAAGCTAATCCAACACAAAGAGGTCAAAGGCCCAACAAAACATAAAGTTTAATTTGTTCTTATTAACTCTTGTTAATCATGAATACTTATCTGGGTTGTGGTTAATACACCCAGTGTCATTCCATTCCAGAAAACTGATTTTTCTGCTAAGTTGTCATAGCAATGAAACTGTCAGTCTTTTGACACTCAAAATGGTATGTCTTTATCACACTCTTTGCTTCAAAGTTCAGCAAATCTATGTAGAAAATGATAAGGAAACATTGTCAGAACAACAGTTGGTAGATGCCTCCAGAAAAACACATTTCCAGAGAATTTTTTCCAATTACATGAGCCTACGAGAAAGCAAAAAGTCTTCAATCATTTCCACATATGCACAGCAATAACTTGAATTAACTCAAATCACATTTTTTTCTTTGTTAACGTTAATATACAATACTTACCCTCTGTAGCTAAATGATCATTTATTTATTTTCTTTTTGTCCATTGAATATTCTTGTGGAATGTGAAGCATTATTGTGGGATTTGTCTTACATATGGTTTCAGTATATAATGGCTTCATAAATGTATTATTTAATTCTAATTCTCAAGTATAACTTAAATAGAATTCTTTTTATAGATTATTGCCCAAAATGCTTGTAAATCCAAAATAAGGTAGGAGCAAATTGTGATATTTATCAAAACTTTTCTTTTTCTCAAATTATTTTATTTTTTATAAGACATAATTTTTTGGTCATATTTTACCTAGAAACTCTAAATATTATTTCTTAAAAACTCAATATGTTTAGATTTTTTAACCACAGTAGAAAAAACAATCAGAACTTTAAACTATTTTTCCCCAGGATTTCTAAGTTTTGTTTACTTCTTATATTGTCTTTTACCCCAGGCTTTCAACATATTATAATCCAATTACACATTTCTTGAAAATCCTTATGAAAATACTGATACTTAGGAAAAAAGAGAGTAATTGAAAGCAAAATAGAACAAACTCATTGTACTGCATTAGGTGTAATATAACTTTTTGTTAAAAACAAATGTGTTAAAATTTTTTTAAATTAAAAATACATTAGTGATCCAGTCCCTCAGACCAAGCAAAGACCTTACTACTATCTAATGCCCAGCCCAGAGATACCTCTGAAACATACTCACGCCACACCCAGTTCTACCCTAAACCAAAAAAAGTCAGGAGAGCACCCCAAAGGCCCAATTCCAGCAAAATATAGCCAGAGAATCATCATACAGGCCACCTCCTGCCCAAAATGCAACTGGATTCATCATACTACAATAAAACTAAACCAGTTAAACCACTTGATATACAGCTGACTAAGAGTCAACTAAGAACAACTACTGCAACAACAGGAGATATACAGTTCCTTAGCTGACAGCCAACTAAGGGCCAACTAAGAGCAGCCCCTGAAATTTTTGAAGACACACAGAACCCAGGCACATAAATGACTAAGCGCCTACCAAAAGTTGACCAAGTGCAAACTGAGGAAACAATGTGCAGATGCTAGTGCAAGAATATATACAACAATACAAAGATCAACAAGACACCATCAGAAAAAGCATTTGGGTCTACAGCATCAAGACCTGAGCATAATAATGAAGAGGAAAGAAAAAGAAAATAACCTTTAGAACATATTTATAAAGCTAATAGAACCCTTATAAAGGATATAAGAAACTCCCTTAAAGAAGTACAAGAAAATACCAACAAAAAATTGAAAGAGATGAACAAATCCATGGAAGAAAATAAAGAAAACTAAGAAAAAGAATAGTATTAAAAACCTTGGAGTAACTATAACCAAAGAAGTAACAGACCTATTTGACAAAAAACCTAAATCATTGAAGAAAGAAATTGAAGAGGATGTCAGAAAATGGAAAGCTCTCCCATGTTCCTGGATTGGTAGGATCAACATAGTAAAAATGGCCATTCTACCAAAGGTAATCTACAGATTCAATGCACTGCCTATCAAAATCCCAACACAATATTTTTTGGACCTTGAAAGAACAATACTCAATTTCATTTGGAACAACAGGAAAGCCAGGATTGCCAGAACAATTTTACTCCACAAAATAATCTCAGGAGGTATCACCATCCCTGACTTCAAGCTATACTATAGAGCTACAGTAATAAAAACAGCCTGGTACTGGCATAAAAACAGACTTGTGGACCAATGGAATAGAATTGAGGATCCAGACATCAACCCAAAAACCTATGAACACCTGATCTTTGACAAAGAGGCCCAAAACATTCAATGAAAAAAAGATAGTATATTTAACAAATGGTGTTGGCATAACTGGAAGGAAGTGTGTAGAAAAACGCAAATAGATCTGAGCCTGCCACCCTGCACAAAACTCAAATCCAAGAGGATCAAAGACCTCAACTTAAACCCAACCACTTTGAACTTGATAGAAAAGGAAGTGGGAAATACACTTCTACAAATTGGCACAGGCAACCACTTCCTAAATATAACAACAGTGGCACAGGCACTAAGACCAACAATCAATAAGTGGGATCTCCTGAAGCTGGAAAGCTTCTGCAAAGCCAAGGACACTGTCAATAGGACAAAACGACAGCCTACAGAATGGGAAACGATCTTCACCAACCCTACAAGTGATAGAGGACTGATCTCTAAGGTATATAAAGAGCTCAAGAATTTAGAGCCCAAAATATTGAATAACCCTATCAAAAAATGGGGTATAGATCTAAAAAGGGAGTTCTCAGCAGAGGAACTACGAATGGCTGAAAGGCACCTGAAAAAGTGCTCTTCATCTTTAGCCATCAGAGAAATGCAAATCAAAACAACTTTGAGATACCACCTAACACCTGTTAGATTGGCTAAGATAAAAGGCACAGATGACAGCCTATTTTGTAGAGGATGTGGAACAAGGGGGTCACTCCTCCATTGTTGGTGGGAGTGTAAGCTTGTTCAGCCACTTTGGAATGCAATATGGAGGTTTCTCAGAAAAGTGAGAATCAATCTCCCCAAGGACCCGGCAATACCACTTCTGGGTGTATACCCTAAAGAGGCACATTCACACTCCAAAGGTATTAGCTCAACTATGTTCATAGCAGCATTATTTGTAATAGCAAGAACCTGGAAACAACCTAGATGTCCCTCTACTGAAGAATGGATTAACAAACTGTGGTACATTTACAAAATTGAATACTGCTCAGCAGTAAGAAAAAAATGATATCCTAAAATTTGCAGGCAAATGGATGGATTTGGAGAATATCCTCCTGAGCGAGGTATCACAATCTCAGGGAGAGAAGAAGGGGATGTACTCACTCACTAGTGGTCTCTAAACAAACAAACAAGAAAAAAAAGCCAAACATGCCCAAGCGGCAAACCACAACCACTGAACTGCTTGGGATCAGAAACACCCTGGACAGACCCTTCGGACCCCACTCCAACTATAGGAACACCAGACTCACTCTTGAGGGAGGTGGGACAAAAATGGATTTGGCCAGGAGTGGAGACTGATCCAAGCATTATTGGGTCAGTGGGACCATAGGACTGTCTGCTCCTGGCCCAGTGAGGGAATGGGGAGTTGCAGAGAAGAAAAAATGACAAGATGTGGTGAGAGGGGGAAGGGACCTTGAAAAAAGAAAAAATAAAATAAAAAAAATTTAAAAAGTTAATTAAGAATTAAAGTAAATAATTCAATTAAAAAAAGAAAACAAAAAGGTGAAAGAAACATTCCAAAAATTAATAAATGCAATAGACAATAAAGAAGGCACAAACCAAGACAAAGCTTGTTGGAAGCTGCCGCACCTAAAAGATGGCGCTGGCTCCTGTCCCCCGCCCTCCTGATGGCGAATGCTTCTAGTAATAATTAACTATCTGCTGAATTGACTAGCTTGCTTCCGTGTGCGTGGCCCTATGGTGAAAACCCACACGGCGTTAGCTGAGTGAAGGACCTTGAGCTTAAAACTGGCTGCACGGGTTGGGAGTGGGGGCTACTGCTGCAAGAAAACGCTGTATTAATAAAGGACCTGGTCAATTATCTTGGAAGAATCCTGGTGCTGTGTCTTTTCCTGCTGGTTGGGATTTGGCACAGCACAAAGCTAAGAATAGAATACCTGAAGAAAGGTACTGGAACTACAGATTCAAGCATACACAACAGAATCTAAGAAATGGAAGAGAGAATCTCTTGAGTAGAAGATTGAATAGTAGAAATTGATACATAGTTAAAGAAAAGACTAAAACCAAAAAATCCATAACATAAAATGTGCAGGAAATCTGAGATACCATGAGAAGACCAAAACTGAGATTAATTGGAATCAAAGAGGAGAACACCAGCTCAAAGGCACAGATAATGTATTCAACAAAATCATAGAAGAAAATTTTCCCAACCTAAAGAAATAAATGCCTATAAAGATACAAGAACCCTATAGAACATCAAATATATTAAACCCACAAAAAACGTTGGCTCGTCACATAATAATCAAGCCACTAAACCTACAGAACAAAGAAAAATATTAAGAGCTGCAAAGGAAAAAGCCCAGATTACGTATAAAGGCAGACCCATTAGAATAGCACCTGCCTATTCAATGGAAACAATGAAAGCAAGAAGGACCTGGTCAGACATTATACACACACTAAATGAGCATGGATTCCAACCTAATCTATTGTACCAAGAAAAACTATCAATTACCATAGATGAAGTAATTAAAATATTCCACGACAAAACCAGATTTAAACAATACCTATTCACAAATCAGGCCTGCAGGAACCCACAGAGGTAAAACATTAACCTAAGGCTACCAGAAACACCCATGAAACCACAATCAATAATCCACCAGAAGAAAAACCCCCAAAAGGGAAATACACACATGCTACCACCAAAAATAACAGGAAATAAAAATCATTGGTAATTAATGCTCCTTAATATTAATGGACTCAATTCACCTATCAAAAGACATACCCTAACATGATGGATACAAAAACAGAAGCCATCATTATATTGCATACAGGAAACACACCTCATCTTCAGAGATAGACACAAGCTCAGAGTAAAGTGGTGGGAAAAGAATCTCCAATCAAATGGTCATCAGAAACAAGCTGGTATATCTATCCTAATATCTAAAATAATATAATTTAAAGTAAAATCAATTAAAAGAGACCAGGAAAGGCATCATTTATTCATCTCAGGAAATTGAAGCTGTTATTAAAAGTCTCACAAGTTAAAAAAAGCCCAGGACCAAATGGATTCAGTGCAGAATTCTACCAGACATTCAAAGAAGAACTAACAGCAACACTCCTCAAGCTGTTCCATACAGTAGAAACTGAAAGAACATTGCCAAACTCTTTTTTTGAGGCCACAATTATCCTAAGGCCCAAGCCACTCAAAGATGCAAGAAAGAAAGAGAATTACACAGGTATCTCCCCTATGATCATAGATGCAAAAAATTCTCAATAAAATTCTGGCAAACAGAATCCAACAACATACCAAAAAAAATTATCCCCCATGATGAAAGAGGCTTCGTCCTGAGATGCAGGGATGATTCAACATACAAAAAACTGTGAATGTCATTCATTATATAAACAAAGTGAAAGAAAAATAAAACTGCATGATCATCTCATTAGATGCAGAAAAATTCTTGACAAAATCCAACACCACTTCATGATAAAAATCTTGGAGAATCAGTGTAATGTATACAGTCATTTTGTTGTTTTATTTTTTATTATGAACAAAATCAAATTTTTTTTATCCATGTATCCCCTTGTTCAAACTCCCTTCCCCCTCCTGCATCTCTTAGTCACTCTTTTATCCCCATAACTTTCTCTATCCTAAGAACTATAATCTAGAAATTGACAAAAATCACACCGGAGGATGTGCATAGGTTCTGCCCAAGCGTGGTATGACTGTATATAAGAAATGTGAATATCTGTAGATTTCAGAATTGTTCTGATCTTGTAACCAATGCCCCATGGATACTCAGATATGACTACATAGTTACACCTAGCAGTAGTGGGGATTAAAACTTCAGTGTGAGAATTTTGGAAAAATATCTACACACAATACCACATAAGATGCTACCTCTTTATAAGGTGCCCTTTCTACTAAGGTCATTTGTAGATTGAAATACAAGCAGAGCAAATTGGAGTATCTCAACAATTATTGCCACAAGTACATGTCACCAAACTGACAAAAGCCGTGTATTAAAGAACACTGAATAAAGGAAACCTCAGATCTATCTACTTTAATTAGGCAGAAAAGGAGTAGCAGGTATAATTCTAAGCCTTTGATGCCCCAGAAGGTTAAAGCAATTTCTCTGAGACTTTAGCTAAAGTACAAAGCAGCTCATGATAAACTGGTTAAGACACAGAGATAAACAGTTTATTTACAGCCTTTGTTACTGTAAAAGCATCAATAAGAAACTCAGTATAACCCTGAGGTGCTATAACCTAAAGACCATGAAGATGTAATTTTCTCATTTGTAATGTTACTAGACTCTTTGGGGCAACCTTGTGGCAATGGACCAGTAAGGCCAGCTTGAACTCAAGCAAAGTTCTAAAGATTTGGACCATATCATGGCTCTATAGTTTTATCTAGACCATAAAGCCCTAAAAAGATAGTAATTATCTTGGTCCAAGTAGCAACAGGCCATGATAGATGACACAGCAAAAATACCCTTTGTTTTCATTCCATGCTCAGTGTGTTACAATCTACTAAAAGCTTTACTTCTCTATATGTGGTTTCTTTTTATTTTTCTTTATTTATTTTGCATTTATCAAGAAAAACAGTAAATTGAATGTAAAATGCTGATAAGTTAACAATCACTATAAAGAAAATAAAAATCATAAGCATGACATATCAAGAGTGATAATGCAAATAATTTGCTACACATAAAATTACTTTGTGTTCAGCTTTCCCTCTGAATTTTTTTTTCTATCCCTATATATCCTTATTCAAGGTCTATTCCCCCTCCCACCACATCAGGTCATTTTTTTCTTCTCCACAACTCCCCATCCCCTCCCTGGGCAGGCAGCAGACAGTCCCATGATCCCACTGATCCAATAATACTTAGTTTAGTCTCCACTCCTGGCAAATCCAGTTTTGTGAGTTAGTTAAAACCCTCAAGAGTGAGTTAGGTGTTCCTTTAGGTGGAGTTGTTCACATTTTTGTATCTGTTGATATTTGCTTTATTACCAAGTATGTGATCAATTTTAGAAAAAGTTCCATGGAGTACTGAGAAATGTGTATATTCCTTTGTGTTTGGGTGGAAGGTTTGGTATATAACTATTTGGTCCATTTGGGTCATAACTTCTCTTAGATCCCTTTTTTTCTCTGTTGAGTTTCTCATGGTTGATCTATCAATGTGTAAAAGTGAGGTATTGAAGTCTTCCACTAATAGTGTGTGAATTTGTTATGAAGTTTAAGCTGTAGTAGTGTTTCATTTACATATATATGTGCACTTGTGTTGGTGCATAAATATTCAGGGTTGAGATTTCTTCTTGGTGGATTTTTCCTCAGATGAATAAATGATGTCTCTCCTGGTCTCTTTTAATTGATTTTACTACTCCATTGTTGGTGGGAGTGTAAGCTTCTTCAGCTACTCTGGAATGCAGTATGGTGGTTTCTCAGAAAATTGAGAATCAATCTCCCCAAGGACCCAGCAATACCACTTCTGGGTGTATACCCCAAAGGTTCACAGTCACACTCCAAAGGGATTAGCTCAACTATGTTCATGGCAGAGCTATTTGTAATAGCAAGAACCTGGAAACAACCTAGATGTCCCTCAACTGAAGAATGGATTAGCAAACTGTGGTGCATCTACACAATGGAGTACTACTCAGTAGTAAGAAAAAAATATCCTAAAATTTGCAGTCAAATGGATGGATTTGGAGAGTATCCTCATGAGTGAGGTATCACAAACTCAGAAAGATATAAGCAGGGAATGTACTCACTCATTAGCGGACTCTAAATAAACTAACAAACAAACAAGAAAAAAGCAAAGCATGCCCAAGCTGCAAGCCACAACCACTGAACAGCTTGGGATTAGAAACACCTTGGTCTGACTCCTTGGATCTCACTCCCTCTAGAGGAATATCTGACTCAGTCTTGAGTTTGGGGGGGGAGATAACTGGATCTTCGAGGAGTGGAGGCTGAACTAAGCAATATTGGTACAGTGGGACGTTGGGACGGCCTGCTGCCTGCCCAGGGTGAAGTGAGGGGGGGGGATGGGGAGTTGTGGAGAACAGAGAATGACCTGATGTGATGGAAGAGGAAGGGACCTTGAATAAGGACATACAAGGATAGAAAGTGTGACATCTTTGTTCATAATAATAAAGAAAAGACATATTACTCCCCTGCAACGTAGGAACATTGTTAGGTCCAATAAGTTTATATGTGAGAAAAAGCACAGGCTTAGGTTCTTGCAAGCCTACAGTCACATGATTTTCAATAACTAATAGATCTATAACCTTAAAACAAAAAAGATAAAGGCAATATACAGCAAGCTGGCATCCAACATCAAACTAAAAAGAGAAAAACTTAAATTAATTGCACTAAAATCAGGAACAAGACAAGACTTTTGACTGTCTTTTTATCTATTCAATATAGTTTTTGGTTTTTTTTTATTTTTTTCATTATGTATTCAGTATACACAAGAGGGCACCAGATCTCATTTTAGATGGTTGTGAGCCACCATATGGTTGCTTGGAATTGAACTCAGGACCTCGGGAAAAACAGACAGTGCTCTTAACCTCTGAGCCAATTCTCCAGCTCCACAAATATTTTTTTAATTAATTAATTTATTTATTATGTATACAGTGTTTAGTCTAAATGTATTCCTGCAGGAGAGAAGAGGTTGCTAGACCTCATAAAAATGGTTATGAGTCACCCTGTGGTTGCTGGGGATTGAACTCAGTACCTCTGGAAGAACAGTCACCACTCTTAACCTCTGAGCCATCTCTCCAGCCCCACAAATATGTTTGTTAAGTTGCTTTGGTCATGGTGTATTATCACAGCCAAAAAAAGGATATTAAAGGGAAATAAATTAGAAAGGAAGAAGTCAAAGTATCTCTAGTTGCAGATGATATGATTATTTACGTAACTGACCTCCAAAATTCGACCAAGGAACTCCTGAAGCTCATAAACACCTTCAGCAATGTAGCATGGTACAAGATTAACTCAAAAACATACAAACAAAAACAATAGCCCTCCTATACACTAAAGATAAAAGGACTGAGGAACAAATAAAAGAACATGACAATAGCCACAAATAGCATTAAATATCTTGACATAACTCTAACCAAAGATTTAACAAAACTCTCTGATAAAAACTTTAAGTCCCTGAAGAAAAAAATAAAGATATCAGAAAATGGAAAGACATCCCATGCTCCTGGATAGGAAGGATCAACATAATAAAAATAACAATTTTACCAAAGTCAATCTACAAATTAAATTCAATACCCACCAAAATCCCAACACATTTTTTACAGACCTTGAAAAAAACAATAGTCAACTTCATATGGAATAACAGAAAACCAAGGACTGCCAAAACAATCCTGTTTAGTAAAAGAAATACAAGAGGCATCACCATCCCTGACTTCAAGCTACACTACAGAGCTATAGTAATAACAGCAAAACAGCCTGATACTGGCTTAATAACAGACTTGTAGATTAATGGAACCAAATTGAAGGCACTGACATTTACCCACACAACTATGAACACTTGATTTTCGACAAAGAAAATAGATAATATCTTCAACAAAAATTGTTGACATAATTGGAACATAATATGTTGAAAATTGAAATAGATCCAAATTTATCACCCTTTTCAAAACTCAAAGACAAGGGATCAAAGATATTAGCATAAACACAGGTACACTTAACTCAATAAAAAAGAAAGTGTGAAATATCCTCCAACACATTGCCATATATGACCACTTCCTAATTATAATACCTTAGTTATATTTAGGTGCACTTAGTAGCACAGATACTAAGTACAACAATTAGTAATTGGAACCTCCTGAAACTGTGAAGTTTCTGTAAGTCCAAGGACACAGTCAATAAGACAAAATAAGAGTCTACAAAAATGAAAAAAGATCTACACCAACCCTATAACTGACAGAGGACTAATTTCTAAACTATATAGAAAACTCAAGAAAGTAAAGGCCCAAACTCTAAATACCCCAATTAAAAAATGGAGTTCAGAAGTAAAAAGGGAATTCTCAGCAGAAGAATTACAAATGGCTGAAAGGCACTTGAAAAAGTACTCAAAGTCTTTAGCCATCAGAGAAATGCAAACCAAAACAACTTTGAGATATCACCTTACATCTGTCAGAGTGGCTAAGTTTAATGACACAAATGACAACCTATGCTGAAGAGAATGCACAGCAAGGGGAACACTTATCCATTGGTGATAGGAATGTAAACTTGTACAGCCACTCTGGAATGCAGTATGGTGGTTCTTCAGAAATTTGGGAATCAATCAACCTGAGCATCAAACAATGCCACTATTAGGTATACAACCAAAGGACGTACATTCGCCCTCCAAAGGCATTAGCTCAACTATGTTCATAGTAGCATTATTCGTAATAGCAAGAAACTGGTAACAACCTAGATGCCCCTTAACTGAAGAATGGATTAACAAGGTGTGGTTCATCTACTCAATGGACTACTGTTCAGCAGAAAAAAAAATGACATCCTAACATTTGCAGGGGAATGGATGCATTTGGAAAATATCCTCCTGAGCAAGGTATCACAAACCTAGGAAGATAAGCAGGGGGATGCACTCACTCATTAGTGGACTTTAGACAAAAAGCAAATAACACACAAGCTGCAAACCACAACTGCTAGACAGCTTGGGATCTGAAAGAACTTAAGAGATACATTCAGGGATTCTCTTAAGAAAAGAAAATAGAGAAGATCTTAATAACTAATTGGGAACATAAGGAGCCTCAACCAAGAAGTTAGGGGAGCCAATCATGAGATAAGGAGATGACTGAATGAGAGGAACAACAAGGAAGGAGAAACAAACAGATGGAGTTTTTTAAAAAATATACTAACATGTGTTCAATATTTTACTGCTTGCACACACACATACAGAGCTTATGTTGAGGTCAAAGGACAAAGCTTATGTTGAAGCTAAAGGACAAATATAGAACATGTGTTTCTTTCTAAAATGTGGGTGTTGTATATCAAGCAAGTTCTCATTCTTTGTTGCCATGGCCTTTTTTGCCTGAGGAATCTTCAGTGCTGTCATATTTTTTAATATGTTAATTTAGTTTTCAAAACTAATTAGCTTGTGTGTCTAAGGATATGTGTCAGATGGTTTTGTCTGTCTATTTTTAATGCACTAAACATGAGTATGTTTGGCTGTCATCCTAGGTCTTAATGCTTTCTATTATTACAGGCATTGAGATCTACATTATATGACAATGGAGATTGAGTCTGGGCTTTTTTGTGTATTCAGAGATATCTTGGTGATCATATGTATATACAGTTATTCTTTATTTATTATGATTAAGTCTCATTTTTCATGTATTTATCCCCTTGTTCAAATTCCTTTCCCCTCCCTCTTCTCTCAGTCACTCTCTCTTCTCCCCATCTACTTATTTTCTCCCCAGCAAGGGCAGGAGGTCCCAAGGTCCCAACGTATCTCAGTTCAGCATCCACACCAGGCAAAACCACTTTCCTCATCCCAAAATCAAGACTGGGTCAGGTGTTCCTCTGGAGGGAATGGGCTCCAAGGTGTCTGACCAAGGTGCTTCAGATCCCTAGCTGTTCAGTGGTTGTGGCTTATAGCTTGCATATCCTATGCTTTTTGTTTAAATCCGATAATGAGTGAATACATCCCCTGTTTCTATTTGTGAGATTTTGATTTTGCTCAGGAGGATATTCTATGTATCCATCCATTTGCCTGCAAATTTTAGAATATCCTTTTTCTTACTGCTCCAGAGTAATCCATTGTGTAGATATACCACATCTTGTTAATCCATTCCTCAGTTGAGAGGCATTTAGGTTTTTCACAGGTTCTTGCAATAATGAATAATGCTGCCAAGAACATAGTTGAGCTAATGTTTTTGCAGTGCAAATGTGCTTCTTTAGGGTATATGCCTAAGAGTGGAATTGCTGGATCCTTTGGGAGATTGATTCCCAGTTTTCTGCGAAAGCATCATACTGCATTCTAAAGGAAGTGAACAAATTTACACTCCCACCAACAACAGAGTAGTGTTCTCCTTGCTCCACATCCTCTCCAGCATAGGCTGTCATCTGTGCTTTTAATCTTAGCCATTCTGACAGGTGTAAGGTGGCATCTCAAAGTTGTTTTGATTTTCATTTCTCTGATGGTTAAATATGTTGAACACTTTTTCATGTGCCTTTCAGCCATTTTTAACTCTTCTGCTGAGAATTCTCTTTTTAGTCCTGAACATCATTTTTGATTGGGTTATCAAAGATTTGGGGATCTGGTTTCTTGAGTTCTCTATATGTTTTAGAGACTAATCATCTATCACTTATAAATTTGTTGAAAATTTTTTCCCATTCTCTATGCTGTCATTTTGTCTTATTGACTGTGTCCTTGGCCTCTCAGAAGCTTCTCAGTTTCAGGAGGTCCCATTTATTTATAGCTCTTAATGTCTGTGCTACTGGTGTTATATTTAAAATGTGGTCACCAGTGCCAATGCATTGGAGGGTATTTCCCACTTTCTTTTATATGAAGTTCAGTGTAGCTGGGTTTATGATGAGGTCTTTGATCTACTTTTTTCAAGGAGATAGGTTTAGATCTATTTTTTTTACACACTTCAATCTAGTTATGCCAACAGCATTTGTTGAAAATACTATCTTTCTTCCATTAAATATGTTTGGTCTCCTTGTCAAAAATTAGGTGTTGATTAGTGTGTGGGTTAATGTCGGGATCTTAAATTTGGTTCCATTGTTCCACAAGTCTGTTTTTATGCCAGTACCAGGCTGTTTTTATTGCTGTAGTTCTATAGTATAATTTGAATTTGGGGATAGTGATGCCTCCTGAGGTTCTTTTGTTGAGCAAAATTGTTTTGGCAATCCTGGCTTTTCTATTATTCCAAATAAAATTTAGTATTGTTCATTCAAGGACTGTAAATACTGTGTTGGGATTTTGATGGGATTTGCATTGAATTTGTACATTGCTTTTGGTAAGATTGCCATTTTTACCGTGCTGATTCTACCTATCCAGGAGCATGGGAGATCTTTCCATTTTTTGATATCCTCTTCAAATTATTTCCTCAGAGATTTAAAACCTTTGTTAAATAATCTGCTACTTCTTTGGTTATAGTTACTCCCAGGTATTTAATGCTATTTGCAGGTATTATACAGGGTGATGTTTCCCTTATTTCTTTTTCAGCCCTTTTATCTTTAGTGTATAGGAGGGCTACTGATTTCTTTGAGTTAATCTTTTATCCTGCTACATTGTTGAAGGGGTTTATCAGCAGTAGATCTTCCCTATTAGACATTTGTAGGTCACATCTGTATACAATCATATCATCTGCAAATAGAGATAAATTCACTTCTTCTTTTCCAATTTGTATCCCCTTAATCTATTTTCGTTCTCCTGTTGCTTTAGCTAAAACTTCAAGAATTATATCTAATAGATGAAGGAAGATAAGACATCCTTTTCTAGTTCTGGATATTAGTGGAATTGCTTTGATTTTCTATCCATTAAGTTTGATGTTGGCTGTTAGCTTCTTGCAAATTGCCTTTTTATTATATATAGATATTTTCCCTGTATTCCTCATCTCTCCAGGACATTTGTGATAAAGAAATGTTGGATTTTGTCAAAGGCTGCTTCAGCAACTAAGTACATGAGCATGTGGTTATTTTCTTTGTTTTTTTTTTTTATGTGATGTATGACATCTACGGTTTTTCATATGTTGAACCATCCCTGAATTTCTTGGATGAAACCAACTTGATCATGGTGGATAGTATTTTTTATATATTGTTATATACTGTTTGCCAGAATTCTGTTGAGAATTTTAGCATCAATATTCATGAGGGAAATTTGTAATTCTCCTTGTTTGTTGCTTCTTTGAGTGTTTGGGGTATTAAGATAAATGTGGCCTCATAAAAAGAAGTTGGCAAAGTTCCTTCAGTTTCTACTGTGTTAAACAATTTGAGAAATATTGGTAATAGTTCTTCTTTGAATGTTTAGAAGAACACTTCACTGAAACAATCTGGACCTGGGCTTTTTTACTTGGGAGGCTCTTAATGACAGCTTCAGTTACCTTAAAGGTTATTGGTCTGTTTAGGAATTTATCAGATCTTGACTTAATTTTGGTAGATGATCACTGTCCAAAAAGCTGTCCATTTCTTCTAGGTTTTCCATTTTTGTGAAATATAGATTTTTAAAGTATGACCTGATATTTCTCTGGATTTCCTGGGGGTCTGTTGTTATGTCTCCCTTTTCATTTCTGACTTTGTTGATTTGGATACTCTCCCTTTGCTTTTTGTTACTTTGGATATGGGTTTATCTATCTTGTTGACATTCTCAAAGAACCAACTCTTTGATTCATTGATTCTTTGTTCTTTTTGTTTCAATTGTATTGATTTCAGTTCTAAGTTTGATTATTTCCTGTCCTCTACTCCTTCTAGGTGAGTTTGCTTCTAATTGTCCTAAGGCTTTCAGCTGTGCTTCTCTAGGTTTTTCACATAAGCATAAAGTGATATGAATTTTTCTGTTAAGACTGCTTTCATTGTGTCCCACAAATTTGGGTATGTTGTGCATTCATTTTCATTAAATTTTAGGAATTCTTTGATTTCTTTCCTAATTTCTTCCTTGAACCAGGGGTGATTCAGTTGAGTAAGACATAAACAATACCTTTGTCATGAAATATCTTGTTTACTCCATCTATGTTGAATGATAGTTTTGCTGGATATTGTAGTCTAAGTTGGCAGCTACGCTCTTTAGTGTCTGTATAACTTCTGAACAGGACCTTCTTGTTTCCACTGTTTCCATTGAATAATCAGGTGTAATTCTGATGGGTCTGCCTTTATAGGTAATTTGGCCCTTTTCTTTTTTTCTTTTTTTTTTTAAAGATTTATTTATTTATTATGCATACAGTTTTACAGAAGAGGGCACCAGACCTCATCATAGATGGTTGTGAGCCACCATGTGGTTTTGCTGGGAATTGAACTCAGGTCCTCTGGAAGAACAGTCAGTGCTCTTAACCTCTGAGCCATCTCTCCAGCCCAATTTGGCCCTTTTCTTTTGCAGCTCTTTAAATTTTTCTCTATTCTTTATGTTTTGTGGCTAAGTTATTATGTGGTGAATGGACTTGTTTTATTATATTTTCTTAGATATGGTTAGCCAGAATTTTGTTGAACATTTTTGCATCATTGTTCATCAAGTAAATTGGTTTGTAATTCTCTTTCTTTTTATGTCTTTGACTGGCTTGGATATCAGGGTTCTTGTGGGATCATAAAAAAGAGTTTAGTAATATTCATTTGGTTTCTACAGAATGGAACAGTTTGAGGAGTATTCTTATTAGCTCTTCTTTGAATGTCTGGTAGAACTCTGCATTGAAACCATCTGGACCTCAGCTTTTTTTATTTGTAAGTTTTTTAATGAGAGATTCAATATTCTTTGGTGTTATAGGACTGTTTAGGTCTTTAATCTGATCTT
Source organism: Sigmodon hispidus (assembly GCA_004025045.1). Classification (NCBI taxonomy): domain Eukaryota; kingdom Metazoa; phylum Chordata; class Mammalia; order Rodentia; family Cricetidae; genus Sigmodon; species Sigmodon hispidus. Next base: position 13,428 of record PVIH01004770.1, on the reverse strand, counting down.
GATATAATTTTGGTAAACGGTACCTGTCTAGAAAGCTGTTTATTTCTTCTAGGTTCTCCATTTTTTTGAGTATAGATTTTCAAAGTATGACCTGAAAATTCTCTGGATTTCCTGGGGGTTTATTTTTATGTTCCCCTTTTCATTTCCTATTTTATAACTTGGATACTCTCTCTCTGCTTTTGGTTAGTTTTAATAAGTGTTTATCTTCTTGCCTTTCTCAAAAAAATTTACTCTTTTATTCATTGATTTTTGTATTGTTCTTTTTGTTTCAATTATGCTGATTTCAGCTCTATGTATAATTATTTCCTGCAGTTTATTCCTTTTAGGTGAGTTTGCTTTTAATAGTCCTATGGCTTTCAGCCGTGCTGATAGTCCTCTTGTGTGGAATTTCTCTAGTCTTTTCATGGTGGCATCTAGTGCTATGAATTTTCCCCTTAATACTGTTTTCTTTGTATCCTATATGTTTGGGTTTTCCATGGATACATTTTCATTAAATTCTAGGAAGTCTTTAATTTCTTTCTTAATTTGTCCTTGACCCAGAAGTGGTTCAGTTGAGTGATGTTTAGTTTCCATGTGTTGGTAGGCTTTCTGTGATTCTTGACATTGTTGAACTCTAACAGTAGACAATAGTGATCTGAAATGTGTACAGTTATACCCATTTATTGCACCTGTTGATTTTTGCTTTATTGTGGTCAATTTTAGAGAATGTTCCTTGGGTTGTGGAGAAATATGTATATTCCTTTCTATTCGGGTGGGGTGTTATGTCCCGAGCTCGACTTACAGGAGGATCACCAAAACCAGAAATGTGTGTAATGCAAACAGCAATGCTTATTGTCAGCACAATACAAGCCAGGCAGATAGGATACTTCAAGCTTCTATGACAACAGAGCAGGAAGTAACTGGTGCCCTTAGCTAAAAGGAGTTTTTACAGGAAAAAGCTATAACAAAGTTGGTTGCTTGAGGGTACAGTGCTGATGTGCTACTCCTCCCCAGAGTATCTTTGGACCCCACTTCGATGGACTCCACTGTGACCCTACCTAGGATGATTGGTTTTTCCCAGAACTAGTCAAGTAAGAATCTATTCCTTTCCCAGACCTGAGCTGATGTCTTGGCTGATCTCCCAGAACTGGGCAGGTATGCTTCTCTCAGAACTAGGGAGGCCCCCTACTATGTCAATTTTTTTAGGAGATGTTCTTTTCCTAGGACTGATCAGGCTTGACTATTTTTCTCCCAGACATGGCCAGTGCTTCCCTTACCTGAAATGAGTAACTAGACTTTACTTTACATTTTATAAAATACCTACTAGAATGCAAAATGGGGTTTCTTGGGCCAAGTTTTCTCTCTTCAGGAGGGTTCGGTATATATCTACTAAGTTCATTTGCATCATAACTTCTGCTAGATTCCCTATTTCTCTGTTGCATTTCTGTTTGGTTGACCTATCCAAGTGTGAAAGTGGGGTACTGAAGTCTCCCACTATCACGGTGTCAGGTTTGATATGAGGTTCAAGCTTTAGAAGTGTTTCTTTTATATTTGTAAGTGCCATTGTGCTAGGGGCATAGATATTTAGGACTGAAATTTTGTCTTGGTGAATTTTCCTGAGAAAAATAAGTAGTTCCTTTCCTTGTCTCTTTTTATTGATTTTAGTTTAAAATCTATTTTGTTAGATATTAGAATGACGGCACCACATTTTTTCTTAGGGCCATTTGATTGGAAAGTCTTTTCCCAACCATTTACTCTGAGCCTTTGTCTATCTTTAAAGTTGAATTGTGTTTCTTGTATGCAGCAGAAGGATTTTTTCTGTTATTGTATCTATCATGTTAGGGTGCCCATTTTTCATAGATGAATTGAGTTCATTGATATTAAGTGATATTATTGACCAATGATCAATATTTCCCATCATTTTTGGTAGTAGCTTATGTTTCCTTTTCTTCAGGGAGTTCTGTGGGCTTATCTATTGTCTGTGGTTACATAGGTGTTTCTGGTTTTCTCAGGTTGGAGTTTTCCCTCCAGGTATTTTTGTAAGGCAGGATTTGTGGTTAAGTATTCTTTAAATCTGGTTATGATGTGAAATTTCTTGTTTACTCCATCTATGTTGATTGATAGTTTTGCTGGGTACAGTAGTCTAGGTTGGCATCCATGCATTTTTAGTGTTTGTATAATGTCTAACCAGGACCCTCTTGCTTTCATTTTTTTCATTGAATAGTTGGGTGTTATTCTGATGGATCTGCCTTTATAGGTGATTTGACCTTTTTCCTTTCAGGTCTTAGTATTTTTTCTTTGTTCTGTAGGTGTAGAGACTTGATTATTATATGCCATGCAGAATTTTTATGTGGGTCTAGTTTATTTGGTGTTTTATAGGTTTCTCCTTTGATACAATAAACAGAATATAAATAATTGAGGGAAATACAGTATTATTATTCAAAATATATTATTTATTTAAAATGTTTTTTTACATACCCAACACTGTTTCCAATCCTTTTCCTTTTTCTAGTTATCACCATGCTTCCCTCTCACCACTACCCCCATCATTTCCTCAGAGATGGTAACCAGGGTATTTCAATGCATTCTTTCAAATCCAGAGGCAAAATCAAGACCCACCCCCCAATATCAAGGTTGAGCAAGGTGTTTCTCTGTAGGGAGTGGATTCAGACTGCCATTTCATGGACTAGGAATAAATTCTTGCTCTACTGCCAGAGGCCTAACAATCTGCTTATACCATTCAACCCATTTGACATTTTATTTTTATTTACATTAAATTTTATGCAGGCTCCCCAGCTCTTAATTCATAGTAATGAGTTCGCAATACCTTTGGTCAGCTGTGCCTGTGGGTTTTCTCAACATGACCTTGGTACCTTTGCTCATATAATCTCTCCTCACTCACTTCAGGTGGACTGGGAGCCTGACCCAGTGCTTTACTCTGCATCTGTTTCTAACAGTTACTGGATGAAGGTTCTATAATGACAATTAGAGTGATCATTCATTTAATTATAGGGGAAGGGCAGTTTAGACACCCTCTACATTATTGCTTGAAGTCATATTTGGGTCATATTTATGGGTCCTTGGGCAATTCCTTAGCTCTAGGTTTCTTTCATGCTCCACAATGTCTCCCTCTATTAAGATATCTGTTTTGTTGTCCTCCCACTCTGTCCCTCCTTTATATCAACCATCTGATTTGGTCATGTTTTCTTTTCAATTTCCTCCCCTTCCTCCCTCCCCACATAATCTAAATTTACTCAGTAGGTCTAATCTATCTCCCCTTCCTGTTAGGATGCTGGGATGTCCCTCTTAAGTTCCTTCTTGGTACATGGCTGCCCAGCAGTTGTGAATTGTAGTCTGAGTATTCTTTGCTTCACTTCTAAAATCCACTAAAAAGTGAATACATCTCATATTTTTTTTCTTGTGTTACCCTACTCAAGATGATCTTTTTTTCTAGCTCCATCCAGTTACCTGTAAATTTCAGGATGCCTTTTCTGTTTTAATGCTGTAAACATGCAAATGAGTTTTTTTAAAGTTGTTTTTTTTTTTTAGTTGTGGGACATTTAGGTTGTTTTCAGATTCTGGCTATTACAAATAGTGATACTATGAATGTAGTTGACCAAATGTACTTGTGATAAGATTGTCTTTTGGGTGTTTGTCAAAAAATAGTATTGCTGAATCATAAAGTAGATTAATTCTCAGTTATCTAAGAAATTGCCATACTAATTTCCAAAGTTGCTGCACAAGTTAACATTTCACTGGGTAAAAAGGGGTGTTCCACTTATTCTATATTCTTCCAGCATAGGTTGTCATCACTGTTTTTGATCTTACTAAATCTGACAGGTATAAGATAGTTATAGGGCGCAGTTGGCCCTTGCACAACTTGCTGGAACATTCTATTGCACCTTTGCCACTTATGCTAATTAGGTGTTGAGTAGTGACCTATCCGATGTGCTTATGCTAATTAGGCATCGAGTAGTTAACTATCTGATGCGATCCCTGAATATGCTAATGAGCCATTACTTTGGACCAATCACCAGCTATATGCTAATGAGGCATTACGTTGGGACCAATCACGCGTCCCGGCTTCCCTATATAAGCAGGCTGCATCTCAGGCTCGGGGTCTTCTTTCCATGATTCTCAACTGAGCTGTACTCCAATAAAGTGTGATCCGAGAAGAATCGTGCATGTGGTGACTCGTCATTCTGCAGGCCAAAAAGCGGCTAGCCCTAAGTGGTGCTGAAACCTGGGAACCTTCATTCCCCACAGAGAAGACCAATTCAGTACTCGACACATGGAGTGGACTGTCGGTGAGGTTGCTGCAGAAGAGTCTGAAGGAGATTCAGAACTGCAGTAATCAGGAGGGTTAACCGGTAAGTCCCACAGGAAAATAGTGGGACCTGAGTTAAGCAGGAAAACTCTGCTTGTAGAAAAAAGCAGAGAACGAGGTGTCTGCTGATGAGCAAATCTAACCCATTGGTAGTTTGGGGTTGTTTAGAATAGAAAGGGTTTTAAATAGGCAAGGATATGGGTGTAAGTTTCTCTCACCCGATTGCCACAGTTTTGAAAGAGCTGTTGAAGAGTAATGGTGTGAGCATTAAATTAAGGTAGGAATTAAAGGTTATACAAGGATGGGGTTTTCAACCTCATGTCCAATTATTTTGGCTCTTAAGGAGCTGCTTTATTAAGGTTTTTTTCTGAGTCCACTCTGCTTGCTAGCAGTGGGAGAGATAGATGGGTTAAAAGCAGCCAAGAGGGGCAGAGTCAACAATTATGATTTATTCCCCCTACTGTGCCTATTGTCCCCCCTCCGTATTGCCAGCCTGGTGAGGGCATCTGTTCTAAGCCACCGAACAACACAAAAGTGTGGAAGAGAGTCCAGCGTGAACTGCATCCTAGCGTGCCTCTGGCTTTTCCAGTTTTTCAAGATAACCAGGGGCAAAGGTATCATGAGCTTTTAGATTTTAAGACAGTGAAATCCCTGGCAGAATCTGTCCGCACTTATGGCACTACTGCGTCTTTTACAGTAGCACAGGTTGAGGCATTGAGTAGATCTGCCATGACTCCTAGTGACTGGAGTAGCTTAGTAAAAGGGCAATATTTAGACTGGAAGTCAATTGTGACTGATCTGGCACATAGTCAGGCCCGGGAGAACGCTGCCAATGGGCAGCCAGCATGGAGTGCAGATATGCTGTTAGGGCAAGGACAATTAGTAAATAATCAGATAGCATATCCTGTGGAAGTTTATAATCAAATAAACATCATCAATATGAGGGCTTGGTGAGCCCTCCCCAATAAGGGGGAGGTCACAGGGAACCTAACCAAAATAATACAGGGCAGCACTGAACCATTTTCTGACTTTGTAGCTCGCATGATGGATGGAGCAGGACAAATTTTTGGTGATGTGGAAACCGCACTGCCGCTAGTAAAGCAATTAGTTTATGAGCAGTGTACAAAAGAGTGCCGGATGGCCACTGCACCTGTGTGGGTACCTCAGTGTCCTCTATCGAAAGAAAAATTGGAAGCAGCTTCTATGTTGGTTCAGGAACAGTTACTAAATCCATCCATGACGGCTGAGTTTGTGTTATTAGGCATTAAACAATCTATTACACCTTTAACCAAGATACCTGACCGACTTATAGTCCCTTATACAAAAGAACAAGTAGAGATACTGGCTGCCACTACCTCAGAATGGGCTATATTGGTTTGTGCCTTTTCTGGTACAATTGATAATCATTTGCCCAAGAGTGAACTTTTAAGATTAGTAGTTCAGCAGCCTGTGGTGTTCCCTCGGATCACTAGGGAACAACCATTGAGCAATGCCTTAACCATCTACATGGATGGGTCTAAGACTGGGAAGGGAGCCTACATAGTTACAGGAGGCTCACCTGTAACTATTGAGTGTCGTCCAAATGCTCCCCAAATAGTAGAATGCCAAGTAGTTTTAGAGGTTTTTCAATGTTTTCCTGAGTCTTTTAATTTGGTATCTGATTCATCATATGTGGTGAATGCTGTTAAAAATTTAGAAATTGTTTCCTATATTAAACCCTCTAGTATGGTAGCCTCACTTTTAGCAAGAATAAGAGGTGAGATTTTGCATCAATCCAATCCCTTTTATATTACTCATATCCAAGCTCACTCTTTGTTACCTGGTCCTATGGCAAAAGCCAATGAACAAGTTGATCTGGCAATGCGCGCTTTTGTGGCATTGGACTCTGAAACACAAGCGCAAGAGTTTCATAGCTTATACCATGTTTCATCTGCTATTTTAAGAACTAAATTTAAAATTTCTAGGAAGATAGCTAGGAATATTGTGAAAAGCTGTTCTGCTTGTGTGCAATTCTTGCCTGCTCAGAAAATAGGGGTTAATCCCAGAGGCATTTTTCCACTTGAAATTTGGCAGATGGATGTTACCCATGTTCCATCCTTTGGAAAGCTTCAGTATGTGTATGTCTCCATTGATACATGTTCTGGGATAATGCACCCTACATCTCTTTCTGGGGAAAGGGTTCACAATGTCATTACCCACTGCCTTGAAGCTTGGGCAGCTTGGGGCAAGCCCAATACACTGAAAATAGACAAGGGCCAGCCTATGCATCTAAGAGTTTTGCCTCATTTTGTCACAAAATGCAAGTGAAACATATCACAGGCCTGCCCTATAATCCACAAGGGCAAGGGATAATAGAGCATGTGTATTGTACGCTCAAAGACTTCCTGCAAAAACAAAAAGGGGGAATAGCAGAGAATTGCAACCCCAAACAAAGGTTCTCTCTTGCTTTATTCACTATAAATTTTCTAAATTTAAATGATAAAAATGAAACCATTGCTGAATGTCATATGACGTCAGAACCCAACAATCAAGGCAAGGTTTTGTGGAAGGATGTACTTTCTAATCAATGGTGAGGCCCGGATTGCGTTATCGTTCGATCCAGGGGATCTTTATGTGTTTCTCCACAGAATCAGGAGCCAGTCTGGGTGCCATCAAGATTGATGAGACGTGTTGAGGACTACTCTAAGGATGATGCTGATATGGACACTCCTGACTGTCTTCCCCCTGATTTAGGCGGAAAGTGGGAATTGGTCTATGGAGGCAGAAAAGATGATCTTCAAGCAAAAGTTCCAGATCGCACATTTGAATGCTACCAAAGTTTGGAGCCTGTTATACTTGGGGACTTTACTTCTTGGCTCACTTCTGCCCTTTCCTTTTTCAAGGTGTGGGTGGGAGTGGGAATCTTTGCAGTTTGCTGTTTATTTGGGGTTGTTTTTTGCCTCTGGCTGGTTTGCTGTATTCGCATCAGAGCGCATCGTGAAAAGGTCCTACTCACTCAGGCACTCTTTGCTGTTGATGCAGGGCACTCCCCCGCAGCCTGGCTCTCCGCCCTTAGTGATTTATAATGATTGCCCTTGCACAGAGAGGCTTTAACTGCCATTGCACCTCTATAGGGAATCATTCTCCTCTGAGACGGCCTTTGCACCCTGCCGCCCTCACTGGCCTTGCACGCAGGAAGGTGTCTCGAAAATCCTGGCAGCAGGAAACAGCCTTTGAGCAGTGGGCACATCATGAGGTGAACACTTGTACAGGCTATATCCTGTCTGTGCCACTAGAAAAACAAAAAGGGGGAGATGTAGGGCGCGGTTGGCCCTTGCACAACTTGCTGGAACATTCTATTGCACCTTCGCCGCTTATACTAATTAGGCATTGATTAGTGATCTATCTGATGTGCTTATGCTAACTAGGCATCGAGTATTGACCTATCTGATATGATCCCTGAATATTCTAATGAGCCATTACTTTCCACCAATCACCAGCTACATGCTAATGAGGCATTACGTTGGGACCAATCACGCGTCCCGGCTTCCCTATATAAGCAGGCTACATCTCAGGCTCGGGGGGCTTCTTTCCACCATTCTCAACTGAGCTGTACTCCAATAAAGTGTGATCCGAGAAGAATCGTGCATGTGGTGACTCGTCATTCTGCAGGCCAGAAAGCGGCTCGCCACAGATAGTATCTTAAAGTTGTTTTGATTTGAAATTTTCTGACCTGTTGAGCAATTCTTAAGTGGCTTTGGGCCATTTGAGATTCTTCTATTAATAATTATATTTATATTTCTACTCCATGTTCTAATTAAATTATTTGGTCTTTTGATCTCTATTAGAGTTTTTTTAAATATATTTTAGAGTTCAGCCCTAAATCAGATGTACAGCTGGTCAAGATATTTTAACATTCTGTAGACTGTTGTTTTGTCTTATTGACATTTTCCTTTGCCTTAGAGAAGCTTCTCAGTTTCTGGAGATCCAATTGATTAATTGTTGCCCTCAGTGTCTATGGTACAGGTATTATACTTACAGATGTGGTCATCAGTGCAAATGCCTTGAAGGCTGCTTCCAACTTTCTCTTCTATTGAGTTTGTCCAAATAAATTTATGTTGAGGTCTTTGATACACTTAGACTTGAGTTTTGTACAGAGTGACAGACATGCATATAATTACAGTGTTTTACATGCCACCATATAGTTATGCCAGCAACAATTGTTAAAGATGAAAATGCTTTCTTTTTTGCATTTGTATATATTTGGCTTCTTTCTAAAAACAAACAAAATAAACACAAGTGCTCATGTGGATTAATGTCAGATTCTTTATTTAAATTCCGTTGATCTACATGTTTGTTTGTATGACAATACTAAGCTGGTTTTATTATTACAGCTCTCTTGCAGAGCTTGAAGTTAGGGATGGTAATGCCTCCAGAAGTTCCTTTCTTCAACAGAAATGTTTTTGGTGAGCCTGTTTTTTGTTTGTTTGTTTGTTTGTGTGTTTGTTTTTCCATATAATGTTGAATATATTTCTTTTGCATTCTGTGATAATTTTGAGGGAGGATTTTAATGGGAATTTTACTGAATCTGTAGATGGCTTTTGGTAAGAATGCCATTTTTTCTATGTTGATCTTACCTATCAAAGAGCATGGGACAGTCCCATCGATTCCGGATTGGCTTCTGGGACCAGGTGCTGTCTGCAGAGTCCCAGTGCATCTGTAGCAGGGGCAGATAAACTCTGCCTGTCACCATACCCACAGATCCTGCTGAGGGAATTTGCACAGCTACCCACCTCAAACTCGAGCTGAGTGAACAGATAAGTACAGGGGTCCCTGAAGAACAGACTCAGACCCTGCCCAGAGCTGCTACTGAGGGAATTTGCATGGCTACCTACCTCGACCTCAAACTGAGGGATAGCAAACTTCTAGGGTCTCTGAAGTGTAGATTCAGACCCTGCCCAGAGAGGTGACAGGAGGCACACAAGCACGAGTGTCACAACTGACCAGGAGCCATCTAATCGTGAACCACTGAAGCCATGGGCAGACAACAGGGCAAAAAATTACATAATAATACAAAGAACAACATGGTAACTCCAGAAGAGAGTGGCGATCTTATAAATACAAGACCTGAACTGAGCAATGAAGAGCAAAAAAAGGAAGCAACACCAAAAATTCTTTTTTGATGATCATCGAAGTTCTCAAAGAGGATATAAAAAATAGCCTAAAAGAAATAGAAGAAAATACAAACAAAAAATTGGAAGACATGAACAAATCTATGAAAGAAACATGCCAGGAACTAAAAGCTGAGATAAAAGCTGAAATAGAAACAATTAAAAAAGCACAAAAAGAGGCAAAGATGGAAATAGAAAACCTGAAGAAAAAAGCTGGATCCACAGATACAAGCATAACAAACAGAGTTCAAGAGATGGAAGATAGAATCTCTGAAGTGGAAGACTCAGTAGCTCAAATAGACATATAAGTCAAAGAAAATATTAAAACTGAAAAAGTCATAATGCGAAATGTTCAGGAAATCTGGGACACCATGAAAAGACCTAATTTGAGAATAATAGGAATAGAAGAAGGAGAAGAATACCAGCTCAAAGGTACAGATAATATTTTCAATAAAATCATAGAAGAAAACTTCCCTAACCTGAAGAAGGAAATGCCTATAAAGATACAAGAAGCTTACAAAACACCAAATAGATATGATCCACAAAAAAAATCAGTGCACCACATTATAATCAAGCCACAAAGCATACAGAACAAAGAAAAAATTTTAAGAGCTGAAAAAGAAAATGGCCACCTCACATATAAAGGCACACCAATCAGAAAAATGCCTGACTATTCACTGGAAACGATGAAAGCTAGAAGGGATTGATCAGAATTTATATAGATGCTAAAACAGTATGGCTGCCAAACTAGATTTCGATACCCTGCAAAATTATCAATCACCATAGATGGATTAAACAAGATATTTCAGGACAAAGTCAGACTGAAAGAATATCTATCTACCAATCCAGCACTACAGAGAGTATTAGAGGGAAATCTCCAACCTAAGGACCACAGATACAACCACAAAATCACAAAAAAAAAGTCCACAGAAGAATACCGTAGAGAAGGGAAAAACAAAAAAGTTACCACCAAAAAATGGCAGGAAATATGAATCAATGGTCACTAATTTCCCTTAATATCAATGGACTCAACTCTCCTATAAAATGTTACACACTAACAAGATGGATACAACAACAGATGCCATCCTTCTCTTGCCTACAAGAAACACACCTAAACTGCAAAGACAGCCACAGGCTTAGAATAAAGGGTTGGGAAAAGTTTTTCCAGTCATATGGTCCTAAGAAACAAGCAGAGGTTGCAATCCTAATATCTAACAAAGTAGACTTTAAGCTAAAAGCAATTAAAAGGGACCAAGATGGTCACTACTTATTCATCACAGGAAATATTGGTCAAGAGATTTCAATCTTAAATATTTATGCCCCTAATATAAGCGCAGCTACTTTTGTAAAAGAAACACTGCTAAAGCTCGAATCTCACATGAATTCTTACACACTAATAGTGGGAGACTTCAATACCCCACTTTCAACCCTGGATAGATCAACCAGACAGAGCCTCAACAGAAAAATAAGGAGTCTAAATGAGGTTATGATGCAAATGGATTTCATAGATATTTACAGAACCTTCCACCCAAAGCAAAGGAATATACTTATTTCTCAGCTCCTCATGGAACTTTCTCCAAAACTGACCACATAATTGGTCATAAAGCAAATATCAACAGATACCAAAAAATGGAAATAATCCCTTATAATATATCGGACCACCAGGGCCTAAAGTTAGAGTTCAACAACATCAAAACCCAAAGAAAGCCTATCAACTCATGGAAACTAAACATCACTCAGCTGAACCACCTCTGGGTCAACGAAGAAATTAAGAAAGAAATCAAAGTTTTCCTAGAATTCAATGAAAATGAATCTACAATGTATCCAAACACGTGGGAAACAATGAAAGCAGTCTTAAGAGGAAAATTCATAGCGCTAGATGCCTATATGAAAAACCTTGAGAAATCCCACACTAGAGACCTAACAGCTCAGGTGACAGCTTTAGAACAATTAGAAGTGAACTCACCTAGAAGGAGTAGAGGGCAGGAAATAATCAAACTTAGAGCTGAAATCAATGCAATTGAAACAAAAAGAACAATACAAAGACTCAATGAATCTAAGAGTTGGTTCTTTGAGAAAGTTAACAAGATAGATAAGCACTTAGCCAAACTAATAAAAAAACAGAGAGAGCGTGTTCAAATCAACATAATCAGAAGTGAAAAGGGGGACATAACCACAGACCCCCAGGAAATACAGAGAATTATCAGATCATATTTTGAAAATCTGTATTCCACCAAAATGGAAAACCTAGAAGAAATGGACAGCTTTCTGGACAAGTACCATCTACCAAAATTAAATGAAGATCAGATTAATTACCTAAACAGGCCTATAACCCTTAAGGAAATTAAAGCTGACATTAAAAACGTCCCCCCAAAGAAAATCCGTAGTCCAGATAGTTTCAGTGCCAAATTCTAACAGACATTCAAAGAAGAAATTCTAACAGACATTCAAAGAAGAATTACTACAGTTACTCCTCAAACTATTTCACACAGTAGAAAATTAAGGAATATTGACAAATTCCTTTTATGAGGCCACAATCACCCCAATACCCAAATCAATCAAAGACACAACAAAGAAGAACTACAGACCAATTTCACTCATGAATATTGATGCGAAAACGTTCAACAAAATTTTGGCAAACTGTATACAGCAATGTATAAAAGATATCATCCACCACAACCAAGTAGGCTTCATCCCAGTAATGCAGGGCTAGTTTAACAGATGAAAAATTGTAAATGTTATCAATCATATAAACAAACTAAAGGAACAAAACCACATGATTATATCCTTAGATGTAGAAAAAGCCTTTGACAAAATCCAATACTCCTTTATGATTAAAGCCCTGGAGAGATCAGGAATACAGGGAGAATATCTAAATATAATTAAGGCGATTTACAAGAAGCCGATAGCCAGTATCAAACTTAAGGGAGAAAAACTCAAAGGAATCCCACTGAATTCAGGAACTAGACAAGGAAGTCCTCTCTCCCCTTATCTATTCAATATTGTTCTTGAATTTTTAGCTAAAGCAATAAGGGAACGAAAAGAGATTAAGGGGATACAAATTGGAAAAGAAGAAGTGAAGCTATCTCTATTTGCAGATGATATGATTGTATACATAAGTGACCCACAAAATTCTTCCAAGGAACTGCTACAGCTGATAAACACCTTCAGCAATGTAGCAGGATACAAGATTAATTCAAAGAAATCAGTAGCCCTTCTATACACTAGAGATAGAAGAGCTGAAAAAGAAATAAAGGAAACATTACCCTTCATAATAGCTGCAAATAGTATTAAATACCTTGGAGTAACTATAACAAAAGAAGTAATAGACCTATTTGACAAAAATTTTAAATCACTGAAGAAAGAAATTGAAGAGGATATCAGAAAATGGAAAGCTCTCCCATGTTCCTGGATTGGTAGAATCATCATAGTAAAAATGGCAATTCTACCAAAGGCAATCTACAGATTCAATGCATTGCCTATCAAAATCCTAACAGAATACTTTTTGGAACTTAAAAGAACAATATTTAATTTCATTTGGAATAACAGGAAAGCCAGGATTGCCAAAACAATCTTACTCAACAAAAGAACCTCCGGAGCTATCTCCATCCCTGACTTCAAGCTATACTATAGAGCTATAGTAATAAAAACAGCCTGGTACTGGCATAAAAACAGACTTGTGGACCAATGGAATAGAATTGAGGATCCAGACATTAACCCAAAAACCTATGAACACCTGATCTTTGACAAAGAGGCGCAAAACATTCAATGGAAAAAGATAGTATATTTAACAAATGGTGTTGGCATAGCTGGATGGAATTGTGCAGAAAAATGCAAATAGATCGGAGCCTTTCACCCTGCACAAAACTCAAATCCAAGTGGATCAAAGACCTCAACTTAAACCCAACCACTTTGAACTTGATAGAATAGAAAGTGGGAAATACACTTCTACAAATTGGCACAGGCAACCAC